>JAUMHE010000019.1:1456524-1482110 GCA_032359235.1 Enteromius mattozi
TTGGTGACCCAATAGATGAAATACACCCTAAGAGGTGACAGGGACTCAAATTGTGCCATTTTCATGGAATGACTCATTAGCAGTAATATATTTTTTTGTAATATTCATATTCAAAATCAAAAATGAATGTAGTCTAATTCCTGAGAAAATGACTCTTATGAACAGGTTCTTTTTATTGAATCAAAAATCTGCATTACGACTACTCTAATTTCTGAGCAAATGACTCTTATGTGCACTTTTTTTTTAGTGAATCAAAAACATACAGCATGACCAGTGTAGTACAATTCCCCAACAAATGACTCTTTTGAGCTGGTTCTTTTCAGTGAATCAAAAATACACAGTATATCTAACATACCTGTAGTTTGATTCCCGAACAAATTACTCTCATGAGCTGGTTCATTGTAGTCAATGGGAAACATGCAGTGTGACAAAGTCTAATTCCTGAATCATTAATTATCATGAACTAATTCTTTTAATGCATAGTTCACAAAGAGGAGTCATAGGTTTAAATCAGTCTTACATATCCTTTTAGTCAAGTTGCAATATTTTCTATGATATCCATATTATTACTGACTGATTGTTAAACAAAGATTTACTTATGCAATTCTTTTCCCCCAAAATGTGCTGTAACTGTTTAGTGAACATCCCTTTGCAAACAAATAGTTTCTTCAGTTGGAGTGATCAGAAAGCAGTTATGCTAGCGTTGTGTTTGTGCAATCCTGGTAAACAAAGAGGCTCATGATCATATCCGTGATATCAGCCAGATACTCCTAGATACTCAATACAAAGCAAAGCCATATGGGCAATATTTTCACAGCGTTCACAGCATTGTTGTTTACATTTCAGGAGTAAAATAAAACTCCAGAACTCTTTGTGGTAGGCTAATAACTTGGCCAAGCTAGTTCATCTTAATGATGGCATTGTTCATGCGGTAATCAAGAGCATATAGTTGCACCGAATCAACCCAGCCATCTGGACGATGTATCTTGCTGATTCTGAAATGCTCCTCTTTCCTTGTCAGATATTGTGAGGTCTGTTTGTCCAGCCAACTGAACACTTGAGAAGACAATGACTGAAATGGTAGGGAATTATATGAGCCAACAGCGGGAAAGATCAGTAGAAGTCCTTCCATGATCATCCAACATGGATAATTGGCATCCATTTGTAATGCCAATTCTGCAATCTATTTAGTCACAAACAGATGGGAGTCCTGCATAGGAATCTTAACCCAGAGAGAAGAAATCTGTTCGAAATACAAATTAAGCAAAGGCACAATACGGGAACAAATGCATTCCAATCAACATGTACTTGATGATCTTGTCTCTATTTAGTTTCATAGGCTTTTCTTGGGTTTTAGAAGCAGTGTAATTTACCTGTTTACTTCAGGGAAAGAAAGCAAACAGCGTTTTATCCTAATGTGCTGTAAAATATTAAAGTAAAAAGTAATATAAAAGTAAAAATATTAAATATTTATAAAGCATGAAGTGTGTAAATGATATGTATATTCATAACACTGTGTGTGTCACACAAAAAATTATTTGCTACTTAAAATTTTTAGTTTAGTAATTTTTAATTAATGTTAATTTAAGTGACAACTGGAATATTTTAGTTGACTAAACAAAACAATTTAAGTCAGCAGGGTAACAAATTATTTTAAGTTGAAACAACGTGTTTTTACAGTATATATAATATTCCCCACAAAAAAGCAGCACGACTGTTAACATTAATAATAATAATAATGATAAATGTTTCTTGAGCAGCAAATCAGCATATTAGAATGATTTCTGAAGGATCAAGTGACACTGAAGACTGAAGAGTAAGGAATAAATTACATTTTAAAATAAAATTTCACAATATAGTTCTTTTTTTTTGTAAAAATAAGAATAAGAGACTGTTTAAAAAAACAAAAAAAAAAACAATTGATTCCTACAACTTGAAATGTATATATTACTGCGTTAAATTTATTTTTCTTTTACCTAATACATGCTGCCTTATTTTAAAGTGTTATTGAAGAAATGTGAAATTGTGTAGCACAGTTTTATTGAAAATCTAGACTGCTTTTGTGGAAAAGAAAGCATACAGAAAAAGTTGAAAGTATTTTTATAATACATTGATACCAGCAGACTACAGTGTTTGTTTATGTGTTCTGTATTAACCTACTGTATATCTTAACAAAATAAGGAAGGGCCATTCGATTCATACACTTGATAAGCCTCGCGCTTTGAAGTGATGCAAAGCCCTCGTGGGTTTATGAAACGGCGATCTCTCCATCTCCATCCAATCGTAACTGAACCCTAGCCTGGCCCTCGCTGAGGAAACAATAATTCTCTCCTGTTTCAACAGCCCAAGATAACTGAGAATAAAATAATGAAGTTAGTTGTTTTGCAGGAATAGAAGAAGGGGGCCGAGATCAAGCCTGAGGACGGTATATTTGTGAAACCAGTGAAGACAGGCCTTACATGACTTTGATTATCCTTCATGTACAGGATGTATTTTGGGTTTGGCAGGGTTTGTTTCACCCTGCTTGAAGGGTTAGCAAAACATTTAGCCCTTGATTAAAGTGGACAAACTAATCTCACTTAGGCTGGGATGTTTTAAGCACTGCTTCACCATGTGCATTGAAAACAAGCAGTGTTAATTTTATACCCTGTTCTTTGCTTACTCTAATCCGGCTGGAAATCAAATCCATACCTAAATATTCCATGCAGCACTTGCAAAACGATGGCAAATTATCAGGCCTTCAAGTCAGAATGGAGGATTTGCTTTAATCATGAACTGCATCTGGAAATAACAGTTTTCAAGTGCAATATTCAGGGCTATAACAGGCTTTTAAGCCACCCCGCCCTTTTTCATCCTAGGCAGTCTTTGTCTATTCATGATTACTTGTCATTTGTCATTCATTATATGTATTTACCCCGGTAATGGCTTTAGAAAATTCAGCGGCTCAATTTTAGTGCCTCAATTTCTTGAGCCAAAGTAAAGCAACACTAAACAGGGAGTCTGTAAAAGGGCTCTCGTCTAAAGACGGAGAACAAAAAGATGACACAAGGGCTGGTATATGGTTCCCCTTGATTTGAGCCAGCTGTGAACCCATATGCCGTTTGGGGTCTGTCTAAGGTTTTGTCCTCTGCTTAAATTTACTTTGTCACCACATACACATGCAGACACACCATTACATGGTAATTTGGCAGTAAATATACATTTTAATGGCTTTGTTTATGTTTAAAATGGAATCTACCATTTGCGTTCAATCAGTGGATGGATGCAGAGCGGTGTTTAGAGCGCTTTTAAGGCAAATGTAAAGATAAAAGGGCAGGTGTTGCCTTGTTTTTATCTACTCTGCCCACTGTACTGATGTTTAAATATGTGCTTCCTGGTTTTAATGTGTAGTAATAATGGACCCAAGCTCAAGTTGCCTTGTCATAAATAATGGTAAAGTTACAAACACTAGCTGGCTAGTAAAAAAATAAAACTATACACTTGACCCTGAACTAATACATACTTTTTAAAGCCAGTTTCTTTGCGCTGGGGATTTTTGTTGGCTAGATTTTTTTCTTTATGAGGTTTTTAATCCAAAATCCAATTACCATTTTGTGTTTTTGTATTTTGTTTTTGTATTTTGTTTTTGTTTTGTTTTGTTTTGTTTCGTTTTGTTTCTTTTTGTGTTTTGTTTTGTTTTGTTCTGTTTCGTTTCGTTTCTTTTTGTGTTTTGTTTTGTTTTGTTCTGTTTCGTTTTGTTTTGTTTTGTTTCATTTAGTTTAATTTCGTTTTGTTTCTTTTTGTGTTTTGTTTTGTTTCGTTTCGTTTCGTTGTTTGGCTAACACACATTTCTGTTGCCAGGTTCTACAGGAGCACCAGGGATATTTATTGCACTTGGCTATATTTTGTCCACTATATGGGTTTTTGAATAAAGAGTCCAATTGTTTTGTTTCATTTTGATTTTTGTTTTGCTAAACAAAACATAACATATTTCAATAATAATAATAACAATAAAAATAATGATTAGATTTTGTAACCACCAAGTTCTTGTTGTTATTTTTTTTTTATTATCATCATTACCATTATCATTTTCATTATCATAGACATAATAATCATAGACATTTTTCAGCAAAAAATAAATAGTTAAAAATTATGAAACAAAATAAATGAATGCAACAAAATATGATGGTCAGCACATAATATAATTAACAAACTGTATTCCATTCAGTTAAACTATAATACTTAAAACACAAGAGACAACTTACCCCAGCTTAATGTACAGCAGTGAAGATACATTATTATTAATACTACTACTAATTATAGGCTATTCTATCTGTCTATGATGACAATTCAACAACATGTCCTGCTATTTAAGGTTTAGCTCTACATCTATTTGAATACTACTTGATGGACGCTTGGCAAGTCTTTAGTCTCTTTCTTTATTGTATAGTTTGAAAAGAATGAAATATAAACCAAGATCAAGCCTGTCTGGATCGCACTGTATCCATTAAATCAATTAAGCGGGTGTATTTTGACAGAGTTGTAAATCACTGCAGACAGAACAGTTGAGATTGCCAGGGATGTGTCTCCCTGATATGACAGGGATTGTGTAAACAGACTGGGGAGCCGTCAAACAAGGGCCTCAGGCAACATGTAAGGACCCTTTTCTCAGAGGTACATTTAAAAAGAATAAAACTGAACTGTTTGTTAAAAGTATGATATGTTTAAACATTAACTCATTACCTTTTCTGTTAATGTTCAGAAGTAACATCTAAATCTACCTCTTGTCATTGCACAGCAAGATGGGAAGGATTCAAGCACTTTCTCATGAAAAGTCGTCTCAAGGACACCCGGCAGTGCAAGGAAACTGGCCAGGAGAAGAGAAAAACAGTCTGTAAATGGAGCCAATGTGAATGAGGTAAGTGACAGTTTGATGTTATGTGAAGGGATTCGACTAGCAGGTGCTTTGGAGGCTTTTTTAAAACAGACACTAGAACTTTTGCGATTTGTAAATTTTTTCCCGAGCCAAGAACAGCGAGGTAACAAGATGCAAATAATTGACTTAAATGAATTAGCAAAATGACTTTTCATGTCGCCTCGCAATAAACCTCTCAACATATTATCACAAATCAACAAGCCAGACCACCGATCACTACTGACCCTTTGCATGAGCGCACCAAAATAATTCAGACCTCTGTCACTGAAATAGCCATGGTGGAGCAATTTCAAAGTCTGTGATTGTGTGATGTGGCCAAAACTCTAACCACAAAGTACTGCAGCAGATCCCTCAAAACATTACCTGGCTTTTCCACTCGAGTGGTTTATAAGCTGAAACGGGCAATATCCCTCCGTTAACAAACAATTGTGTTTTGCACGACTTGATGTTTGGGTGATGAATGCGGGAGACGTGAACACTCGAAATAAGCACCAGAGTTTGTTTGGATTCCTCACAGTACAGAAAAAATAAAAAAACGCAGACGGCAATGGAAAAACGCTGTTGACAACCGGTAAGAGATGTGAATCAGCCAATATAAACACATTTCAGCAGATTTCTTTTATTACTGAATATGAGTTGGTTTTATATGTTTGATAAGGGATTTGCTTGGAATTGTGTGTTTGACCTTCTGTGGAAAGTCATTTGAATGTTTTTTTCCAGGAATGACAGTGACACTGCAACGCGCTCAAAGCATCCCAGCTCTGTTTTCCTGTGGTTTACACAAAAGCGTCGAGACAGTTGCGCAGATTCACGAGAGCTCGGCCCGGCCCGGCTGTCTCCATTACATCTCTGACATGCTGGCTACATATGCTCCCCTGATAGATCATCCTAATCAGTGTTAGCATTGTGCAGACCATAAACATTTCCAACGTGAGATTAATCTTTCAGTGTGTTTTGTATCTTGCTGTAGTTTGCTGGCGGCAACGTTAGACTGACGAATCTTTTCGGTTTTTCATAGTATCCTGTTTATGATGGCTGTGCTTTGAAATCAAAATTGGTGTGACAATCTATCTAAAAATCTATATTAAGTCTATATTATTTATTTATTTCTCCTGTCAGCAGAAGGCCTGGATTGAATTCTTCTGATTAAAGCTGTTTGTGCAGCGCTGGTGGGGATTTTTGTGATATTAGTCCAGAAACTAAGACTTTTATTACTCCAAATTGCTTCAGAGGGACTGTGTTTGCAATTGACTTACAGTAAATTGCTTAGGATAAGTGTCTGCTAAATGATACATTTTAATTTCCGCTTCATTTTATTTGGCCTAATCAAAGATGGTGTACTGTAAGTACTTTGCTTTGCGCCCATTACCTTCGTTGTAGCATACATCAAGCTGACATGAAGTAAACACTGTAAACATGACCTCATTGTGCAAAATGTAGAGTACGAACTGCCATTGAAGTCATAATCTGAATCAGATACCGAATAGTAAGAATGACCTGTTGCATTTTATGCCGCTTTAACATATCCACCGCAAACAAATAAATACAACAGAATGACAGTTTTGAATTTGACAGGAAATAACTGTGGTCGCTCAAACATCGTGAATCAACTACATGCTGAAAATGAGCTTATGGCTTTGCTTGGTCTTGTTTGCATGATGGGTTCCGCTCCACCCAGATACAAATGTTCTGGTTTCCCTGCTGATCCCAAAAACATTTAGTCGTAGTGGTTGTAAACATTTAATTGAGTGTTTACCAAATTGTGGACATACGTTTATTAGCTTAGATACATTCATCGTTGTTTTGAAGGCCATTTTTAGCCTGTTTGGGTGCATGTAGAGCTTTTCAGTGATGACATCAGTTTGAAGGCCAACATTGAAAGCTACAGTTGTTCCTTTCCCTGCTGAAAAAAACAACATATGCTAGTTAGGTAGGTTTTGAAGCTGGGATGCTGGTTTAAACTGGTAATTTTGCTGGTTTATGCTAGTTTAAGCTGGTCCTTTTGCTGGTTTAAGCTGGTCCTTTTGCTGGTTTATGCTGGTCCTTTGCTGGTTTATGCTGATTTAAGCTGGTCCTTTGCCAGCACGTGACCAGCATAAACCAGCAAACCCTGATAGCGAACACGTACATCTAGGAGACGTCTATTTGATGTTTGCATTTGCATCTGCAAGACATATTATTTAGGTTGTTTGTTCATCTGCAATACGTCTATTGGACATCTCCTTTTAGATGTCAAATAGACATCTATTAGATATCTTTAAGATGTTTATGATTTAGAATGTTAAACTGACATATGAAAGACATCTGCCAGATGTTTGAAGACAGCAGATGCTTTCCAGATCAAGAGATCTTTAACATACATCTTCCAGATGTACGTGTGCTGTCTGGGAAGGACCAGCATAACCAGCAAATGATCAGCATAAAGCAGCAAAGGACCAGCTTAAACCAGCATCCCAGCTTCAAAACCTAACCAGCATATGCTGGCTTTTTCAACTGGGTTGGGAGTTTCGAAATGGTTTTTAGCATAATTTTCAATTCATGAGTAAAATAAGGTCTGTGGTTAACACTATTCTAAGTAATTGTAATAAATTACACCTATTTTCTTTTTGCCTTAAAAACTAAATCTACCACAACTACATGCTATTTTTTTTTTTTTTAATCTATTTCAAACATAGTTTTTTAAACATATGCAAACTTTACATTTGAGGTACACTACTCAGGTCAGTATGATTTCGTTATTATTATTGTTTTTTTTGTTTTTTTTTGGAAAGAAATTAACACTTTTATTCAACAAGTGACAGTAAAAACATTTAAAATGTATTAAATTATTTCTACAGTATATCAATGCTGGATTTAGAACTGTCTGTTAAAAAAGATGTATCACGTTTTCCACAAAAATCTTATCTGCTAACAATATTCATCATATTAAGAAGTGTTTCTTGCGCATGAAATCAGTGTATTAAAATGATTTCTGAAATATCACTAAAGATTGGAGTATGATGCTGAAAATTCAGCTTTGTCATTACACAATAAATGACATTTACAGTACATTTAAATAGAAAGTTATTTGACATTTTAATAATATTTCAGAATGTAAATGTTTTTACTGTATTTTAATCAAATAAATGTACCACTGTTGCCTTGAATCAGTGATCACCGCATGTCGCCACTAAGGAAACATATCGTTTAAGGAGTAAAACTGTCTGAAACTTGCAGTTAAGTTTATGTCCTTGTTTACCGTCCCTGTAATAGTCAGATGTCTCTCGCCATGTGCTACCGAAGGAAGAGGATCTACAGTACATCTTTATTTTCTTTCCCATCCAGCACACATGAAAATTTGCAGGTTTTTTGGACTCGAGGGTGTATGAGACAGATTTTTCTTCATTTTTCAGCCTAACTTGCTGCCAAGCCTGTCTTCTCCCTAAACTCCTTTCATATAAATAAACTGTATAGTATATTTTTTCAGGAAAACTTCATCTCCTGTCTAATGTATTTTTCTATCTAGATTTTGGCATGGCCTTGCGATCCCATGGGCTCCTAAACATTATCACTTGATATAACATGTAGACTGCAGTACGCGTCGCTTCTGCTCGAAGGATGAACTTTCAAGTTATTGTCAAGGTTTATTTGCACTCTTTTGCTAATCAAGAAATATGAAATGTATACATTCATGCTTTAAATAAAACAACATAAAAATGGTGCACTGTTATTTGTTTAAGAGGACTGCCACACAAATACACAACTATGTATCATGCATGTGCTTTAGTATGTTACAAAAAAAAAAAGTTTTGAAAGAGCATAGAATGCACAACATGCGACATGGAACAAATGTCAATTTATTGTTTAAACAAGATGAATGGAACTTTCCCTGAAACAAATAAGGATTATTCTTACCACATATTATATGGGATCTCATCCAAGTAGATTACAGTTGCCTTTGAGGCTAAAAGTGATTTTCCTGATGGATGCATTGATAAAAATACTTGGAAAGGTGTTTTGCACCATAATGAAACTATTGGGTTCTGCACAGTACAAGGTTCTTAGGAGTACTTTGCCTTTATCTGTGTCAAAAGGATTTATATGCAAACAGACAGTGATTTGTTCTTTTGTTGTCTCTTAGGATTGATGGGGCCAGAAAGTGATCCAAGGTCAAGGCTCCAGCTCTGCAGCAGATGAAAGTAAATGTCCTCCAGGGCGTTCAACATGCTTCTCTTAGACAACCACCAGATGGGAGGAATCGTTCAGTTACATGACCTGACGTTAAATCTGTTGTCTTGGCCTTCTCTCACTCACTCTCACCCAGACCACATCGCAAACCTGTAAGAATGACGGATTCTCAAGATCACTTTTTTTTTTTCCCCCGGCACCTTTTTTTTCTGCTTATATATTTTACATGTGTGTTTATTTTTGTTGTGTCAGAACTGTATATTATATAACATGGATTGTGTGGTTTGAATTATAAATCAGATGGTGTGCTAAATAATTTTCACTGGCACTAACAAATAAACATGGCACTGTAAAAGACAGACAGACAGATAGATAGATAGGCACTAAATGAATTAACAGCACATAAATTCAGTTCCTTCTGAAGAAGACTGGTGGCACCAAAGTCTGAGCGAATCACGTCACACTGTTTTGCGCGCGCTGTCGCCGCCGTTCGGAGAGCTCGCGCTATTACCCCGCTTCTACACGTGCTTCATGAATATTCATGAGAGAGTGGGACGGGCTGGTGTCGAGTTTCACTCCAGGAGGTTGAGAGCTTGTGTTGGAAGTGTGGGTTCTAGAGTTGGATGCTGTTGTCGATGCTGACGGACTGATTTCATCCTGTCTGCTGCTCTCAGTTTGGAGGACAGAGCCCCTTTGAATTGGCGCAGCGTATTTTGAGCTTGACAACAACGGGAAAATACAGAAAACTGGAAATATACTAGTGGAAGTTGCTGCGCTACGCGAAAGATAACTTGTAGGAAGATGGATATAATCTAAAAATAATTTTTCTCAAACGACATTTCATTTTTGGCTGGTTTTACTGACGTAACGTTGGCACAGACCGGATCCCTATCACAGAAAAGCAAGAACAGATGAGTGTAAGTGTTTAATGGAAAAAGTGCGTCAGTGGCGTTAAACTTTATACCCCATCATGGAGAGACGCGGCAAACTACAACGCTTCCATCGCAGTCAAAGCGCGCTTTATGGCAAGCTCGTTTAACATTTATTCCTCAAAAGTGACTAGTATCTATTTGGATGCTAGTAGTACTTATATTTTGGTCTAGTAAGTACTTTCAATAAGCCTATTAACTTGGATCACTTTGATATTTGCATTCCTTTATAATTATCAGATATTAACTAATAAAATGCAGGTTTAAATAAAGCAATTGTAATAATGATATTTTTAAAACGTGTAGTAACAACTGGGATGGACAACAGGATTTGAAAAAATAGGTATTTAAAAGGTATATAGGTATATAGAAGTGCATAGCCTAGTTAGAATGGATAACTAAAGAACAAGACCCTGTTATTCATTGCTGGTAAAACTAAAATGGCAAATATGAAAAATTGGGATGCAATATTTGTACAAATATTCACAAAATTATTTTTCACTGTTGGGTTACTTATTAGTCATTAAAACACTAGTAACATGGTAACAGATGCTAGTTAGTTTTTAGGTATAAATGTTAAGCCGGCTTGCCATAATCGTTTGCAGAAAGACTTCGTGGACTAGAATGGAAGCATAATGTCAGATTTTATCACTATGCATGCTGGGTAGCTTTAATATACAGAAAAAACATTAAGAATTTCTCATTTCAGTAAACACTGAAATCACTGCGCTTATTGATCACTTATCTAAGAAGCCCACAGCCATGCACATGTAGTGTTTCGTATGCTGAGATGAAACCGTTGAGATATCAGGGAGAAGTTGTGATTCAATCTTGAGTGCATTGTTTTATAGTCACAGTATTCAGTGCATCATCAAGTCAGTTGTTTGCATCTGTAGTTTAGTGCAGTTTGTGTGCACTCTACAGCATGATATGAAATGATTTATGATGGTTATTGTAAACATTCTAAAGTGGAAATGCATGCATTGCTGTTTGTTTATGGTGGATGTGGTAGAAATGAATGTTAGGCGACATTAAAAAAAGTTTACTGGACTGAATCAGACCTACACAATGCAGTTTGTAATAAATCAATGCAATTAATCAGACATTGTCAAATGCAGCTGATATTGACATCAGTACTAAATTTGAAGTTAGGAGCTATTGTATTTCCTACCCATGACTCACAAGACAAATTAGAAGCCTAATGGTTCAGAGATATGCTGCGGTTCACTGTGCTTCAACTGCTGCAGTTTGACCACTGAGCTCCAGTTATTTGTATATTCTGCACTGCTGTTTTTAATCTAGCCTGGTATTGGTGTAACCCTTGTGCAGGCCACAAAAGCCTCCCTAACGATTCTTTTCTTTGAGGGGGTGATGTGTATTGCATAACTTTAGTTCTTTGCTTTTGAAAATGAATCTGAGAAAACATAATGTACCAGCTGTGGCAGCCTGTAAAAACTTTATAAATCTAGACTTCCAATATTCTACAAAACGGAAGGTTACTTAATAAACCCTACAAAATTATTGCATCTGATTTCAAATCCAACAAATAAAAGCGTTGTATCCACTATGCAACATTTCCAATTAAATTGTCGTTTTAATGTATTTATTAATGTCACCCACAGCCTGACCTTCCTTGGCTGGTGTATCTCAGATGATATTTTTGGCAACGTGTTACACCTCAGAGGAAATCAGTTGCAGAATAACAGGGGCAGATGTCCAGTGGTCATTTATTTAACTTTCTTGACACGCCAGAGCATATAGATTGTCTCTCCTTGCAAGACATTCCCCTTAAATTGGTTCATCAGTGGAATTCTTTTGTTAGCCGTAAAGAAGTGCTGTGCTTTTGTGCTGGTGACTGGCTGGGGTTCATCCAGACCACATTCCAAATCTCCCTCTGAGGACGTCAATAATTAATATTCATCAAGATAATAAGGTTGTTTTCACTCATTCAGCTCAGTTGACTTCCATTAGTCTGGTTCGTTGGTTGCCATAGTGCGATACCGCAGTGATTTAGCTTCTGTTTCTGCCTCTCTTGTTGAGCTTAGAGGCCATTAGAATATAAGGCACCACCCATCATCACCCGTTTGCTAAGCACCACATGTTCACACTCGGTTTTGGGATAGCTCCATAAGATTAGTGAGTCACATCCCGAGTTAATTCAAGTTCCAGTTTGTTCAGATGAAGTCATGAGTTTGAAAATTAACCGTGTTCCTCACGCAAATAAGCAGACCGCGCTGGGTCGTTTATATTATAATGGTGTTTAAATAAGAACAACATGTTCGATTCGACAGCCACAACGAAACATTGAGAATCTAATAAATCAAAGATAAAACTAGGAGGTGGCTGCATGCTAGACAGGAAGTGTAGTTGATTCTGGTGTGAGCCGAGCTGAAGAAAGGTTTAGAGCTTGAACCATTTTTTATTAGTTACTGGACTGAGTGAAATTCATAAAGTTTGCAATGAAAATAGCCGCAGAATTGATGTCTGACCCTCAGACAGAGCAGAACCAGATCGAACGCCAAAGGGCTTTTAAGACATTCCAAAGATTATGTCACCAGACTCTCGTCCCAGTGGACGATCGGTTAATTTCTCGGCTCCATCCCTGACCTCGGACCGTCTCGGGTGAACAGAGATCCATTCGGATGTTGGGAGAAAAAAAAAAAAAGGGGGTCATTGCGGAGTCAACCACTCACAACTTTACATCACTCTTGATCTCATCCTTTTGGCTTAGGCAAGGATTCTCTGATGATCAGACAGTTCCAGTACCTCTGCTGTGGTGTAGTTAAACCCATCCTTACAGGTCTCTGGTGGAGCACTAAAGCCGTACGTAGTTGCAGCATCTGGTCTCCAGAGTGGAAGGCAGAGATTGCATGCCAGAGGGCTGTTGTCCCTGCATCTGCATTTCTCATTAGGTTCTGAAGGGAGGTGTGTCTGTACACATGTCTTGTAAAGCCATGTAGGGTCAGTGTGACCACCTTCTTGTGTTTACGGAAAAGGTGTAGGTTCATATCCCAAATGAAATATCACCTTTGTGCCTTTTGGGCTATGTCTGCCAAAAGTTTTTGTTGCCCCTTATATACATACATATATATATATATATATATATATATATATATTGTCGTTGCATATTCCTTTTCATACTTTTCAAAAGTAAAACAGTGTGTAAACATAGTTTCTTCTTGACTCTTGAATTCTACAGATTTTGTAGATGTCAGTCAAAAAGACAAAGATTTGGCTTTAGATAGTACATAAACATGAAATGGATAACTGTCAAAGTAGCATTTGTTATTGGCGTAACTTGAATCTCCTGAGGGACAGAGGAAGACAAAACACTGCAGCTATGTACATCTAAGTCTGATATGGATTTGTTTGACTGTGGGGGCAACAACTCAGTATACGGTTATCCATATGGCAACAGGCATACCGGACATGATACCTCTCTTTGAGACTATCTGCAAATGGGATGGTACAGTCTGTGTTCAGTTAAAACTACACACAGTGAATTTCATAAACTCTGTACTGAACTCGTCCACTCGATGCCGCCAGATGTTTCCAATTTCGCACCGTAACCGAAGCTGTATCAGCTGGTGTCATGTTCAAAGGACCCAGCAGCACGTGAGGTTCTTTGTTTTGTTCACCGCGCAGACCTCCTTCCACAAACATTTCCACAAACACACTCTGCAGGTTGGAGGGTGTGGGAAAAAGATGGTCCCCTGAAGCCAGAACATCCTAAATGCTGGCCAAACCAAGGCTGATAGAGCCTCCTCTTTTCCCATTGCACAAATGTATCTGATGTAGATTAGCAGTGCATGTACATATCTGAGGCCCGCAGATGGTTTTCTTCTTTCCCACCAGCTCCTGTGGAGCACATCTACTATGGCTTATGCTGGACTACTGTATTGAGACCATAGGTTCAACTCAAGCGTTGAGTCAAGGTAAAGGGAGGGTGGCACACAGTGTATTTTAGGAAGCCTTGTATACGTAATTGCTGGTTTATTACGAGTATGGATGAAAATGTAAAATCATTTTGATGGTTTGAGTTGTCTGGTTCCTCGTCGGTTCTAATTAAGAGAATTTTAGTATTTGAAAGGTATAGATGTTTGGATAAAAGTAATTTAATATGTAAAAAAGTAAATTATTTTGGATGTGTTTACATACACTGTTTAGTGGCTTTTTTAGTTTTTAGATTTGGAATAGATGCATATGTGTGGTAATTATCTTTTTAAATACCACAAAATAAAATTATGAAAACAACCAGTCAGTAACTACATTGATTTACAGGTAGTTGTAAGTTGCATGTATTTGATACATTAAAAGGAATCGGTTTGTAATTTGCTTAGGAACTGAACTGCACTAGTGAAAAGAATCGACTCATTAGATTCATTTGTTTTTGTATCAGACTGCACTGCTTGTGCTGTATTTTATGATTAATCCGTTTGGGAGTCGGTTCTGTTTTTTTTATCTATTAATTTTTTTAATGGAACTGCTTCCGAATAAGAATTGGTTCTCAGTTTCCAACTGTAGTTATAACGCTCAGTGTGTGGTTGGTGTTTGCAGATCTTCAAGATACTCCATTATTGTAGATAAGTGCTTCAACATGAAGCCTGTCTTGCCAAGTCTCACTGGATCTCAGAGTGAGTGAATTGCTCAAACAAGCAGAAGTTGTATTGGAATTGATCATGATTGGCCAGGTTGGTTGTTTTCCTGGATTTCTTTCCATTATCTTTTAAAAGCAAGAAATTTTAGGAAAATAATCCCAGTGTGACAGCATGTTTGCTTGAGATCAAATGATAGTCAACGTGAAGTTAATTTGGCCCAGCACTAAACATCCTTTAAAATGGAAATATTTGAGTTGCCCAATGTTGAGATTGATGGTGTTACTTTATGGCTGCTTAGGGTTTCTTTTTAAGGTCTTTTTGGCTTTCAGGGTCTTTTCTCACTCATCATTTACACTGAAGGGGCCAATATATTGTCTTTACCTCATCCGCCCTCTCAATCTAATCTAACCAAAATGAACTTTAGAAAAAACATAATTCTTTAAAGCCGTGTTTGCAGTCATTACAGTCTTCCAGTGCGAGTGTTGTTTGAGGTGTCGTGAGCGACGTGGACGTCTTCCACTGGTTGGGAAAGCATTTTGGACATGGAGTGATAGATGATCAGCATTGGTCTGGCCAGCTGTGGTTGTTTTCATCCCCAGCGTCTTGGCCAGAGTGGTTTCAGTGTTTAACAGAGCAGCTTCTTTGGGATTGTTTAACTCCAGATTTCTGCTCTGTCAGATCTTTGGAACCATTGTGTGGAATGGGGGTTCTGGCTAATGGAGGAAGGCAGCAACACTTGCTCAGAAATATTAGTGGTCTGCATACCCACAAATCTGCTATCTTCTCTTTTTCGTAATGGAAGATTATAAAAAAATCTGCTCTGAGGTGCTTGGAATCAGCAGGTGTGAACAGCTTGGAGACTATTATTAAGTGTTATTGAGGGCATGCTTTAAATTTAAATAGGGCAGACCTGTTTTCATTTCATCTGTGTCGGACTTTGTAAAGGGATAGACTGTGCCTTGCACACCAAGAGTTTTTTTCTTCAAATGGGCCATTTTCTATAATTAAACCACAAGGCCTTCGTCGTATTAAGTGGTCTGGGTTAAGCACATGACCCAGAGCACTGGAAAGATGCCCAAAGATGGAAAGTCTGAAACAGTGATATAACACTTTCAACATGCTCTTATAAAATTAGCAGGATTATAAGATATATGGCCAACGTCTTAGCCTGATTTGATCGGTATGAAGTCCACTTTATAAATATATGGTTTATGAATAATATGGTATAGTTACAACCCATTTTTATATTTAGCTGGAATGCGAGAGAATTTCTCTTCATGCCATGTAGTTTAACGAGGCATTCAATGCAAGAAAAAGAAACTTATCTTGGACAAAATAGCAGTTGTCTAGGTTCGTTTGCTGTGGTATATGTCCAGCCCTTTGGAGGTCGGTTCCAGCCGTTAGTAAAAGTGGCAATGCCCGTTGAACACATCTGTGTAACGTTGTTTTTTGCCTTTTACAAAGTCTGGGACATTGCCTCAATGTCTGGAGAACCAATCATAATATTTTTGTTCAGAGTAAAATTTTTCATCTTAAAACCTCAATGAACAGTTTAAGAAGACTGATAGTATGTTTAAAATAAAATTGACATATATTATTTGATAAAAAATTTTATTTATATGGTTTCGTATTCAAAAATATTAATATTAAAATATTGTAATTACGATACATTTATACTTCTTTATAGATTATATTTTTGTTTGGAAATCAAAATATAAATGTATAATACAGGATATAATGCATTTGTGTGTGTGTGTGTGTGTAAAAGTGATATAACACTGTATACACACGCACTTATAGGGGTCATGTATTTGCAAGCTTTACTTTCGAGAAGAAGTGTTTGGAACACATAATCTACGTTGGAGGTATTGTGTGTGGGTGTGTGTGCCTGTACTTTCTTAAACATATGAGAGTGTTCCTGCTTGTGTGTGTGTGTTTCTCAGTCCCTGTGATGCTGACAGACTGAAATTAGCTTTGGATTCCCATATGCACAGGGCAGGCTTCCAGCAGACCCCAATTACAATGCAGCAAAGCCAGAGAGGGTGCAGGGCAGACTGTGTGGAGCCCTCCTGGTCTGCTCCCTCGCTCAGGCACACACACACACTGTCACTACCACAGACTTGACAGACTACCGCAATGAGGCGCACAGCACGCACAGATCTGACTCACACACACAGGGCACTTACACACACTTTTATGTGGACACCTGCATCATCAGACTCATTCACACACATTTTAGATTAACCACATGTGCAGCTGTGCGCAACATTCAACACCACCAGTCACTCTGGAGTTAATCGAGGTAAACCTGCGCACACATTGAGACATACTTACCTACTTAAAACAAATACCCTGTGGGGTAGAAAGTGAAAGAAGTAGCATTAGAATTTTGTAGAGGGGGGAAATATATATAGCTGTAGTCCACCACTGGAGGGAGCCTCTCTGATTCCTACAGTATGACAGCGCAAAAATATTTCCAGTGATTCTGTTTTTATTTACATGTGAAATCCTGTGGTCGTTTGTAAAGTATTTTTATTGTGAAGTCATTTTTCTTTCACAGTGATTGAGAATGACATGATTATTTCCCTTGGCCTGTAATTGATTTTGTGGCTTTTCGTAGAAATGCAGACGGTGACAGGGTCATTTTAGAATTGCTCATGTCTTCATTTTGTCTTTAGTCCTTGGTTAAGACTTAAGCTTAGATTGTCAGGAAATCTGTGAGTTGAAGCATGTGCAGGACTCCGCAATTAAGACCTATATACATTGCTATTTTTCCATAATAAAAAAAAATAAAGCTGTTGTTGTTGTGTTTTTTTTAAAACATTTTTTGTTGTTTATTTTATTTTATTACAACTTTTAAAATTATTATTACTTTAAATTTATAAACTTACTTTTCTTGAAAAATTACACAGCATACAGTCCATACTGTTTGTGTTTAAATCTAAGTGGCAGTGGCAACCTATTTCTTACATACTTTTAAAAATGTACTTTAAAGGGGATCAATGTTGATTTACAGTGTTGTTCCAAGAGATTTAGTCAAAGGCAAGAGTCAAATGTGGGGTTCAGTTGTCCCTTTGCATGTGAATGCAATTTTCCTGTAATGCTTTTATTCCACAAAGGGAACCAGAAAACCACGCAATTCATAATTCCTCGGATAATAAGCTCTCTCATAACTTTCAATCTTTCATCTCCTTTCTGCTTTGCAGATCCTTCATACTTGAGTAGCTGGGGTGGATGAGTCAAGTTCTTCTAACAAGCATATGTAAATATTTAAGCTCTCGCCTTACAGAATGTTTATAATTTATTTGGACCTAGAAAAGGGCTTAATTCAGGAATCATAATTTCAACAATAAGGTTGTCGTAGTTTGCAGGTCTACAAGCTGCAATTTTATGCATGAGGAATTGCTCATTTAAAAAGGAGTTGGAGGAACACTCAGAGGAGACCTTTGTGGTTTTAATATATAAGAATTGGCCCACCAGCGTTTTTCTAGCTTCATTTTGGGCATTAGTATTGGCATTAATACACGACAGGGTTAACATTCAGTTGGCTTTAAAGGGTCCTCCTGGCTCTCTTTTGCATCAGTGTGGGCTGCAGTTGAATAGTTTTACTAAAAAAGCGGGGTCATGTTAGCCACAGTCTCTATTTTAGGCTCCTGTCCATCATTGCAAAGATATTCTTCTGTAGGAGAAAATTCCTTAAGTTTACACCCCAAAAGAAATGGGAGTTGAAGGGGAAATTAAATGTTTTAAGGATCTCTCTAACAAACAGGCCAACATTAAAATTAAAAGGATATTTAAAGGATATTTTTGTTAAAGGGCAAAAAACTATGACTGAAACTATCAGACAATAAGACCTTTTTGGCACGTGTCTAACCACTTTGTGGTTTCTTTTCATTTTTAAACAGTGAAGCTTCTCGTTTTGACTATAGCAATAATATCTTGACTTATTAGCTGACAGTAAAATGCAGGTACAACGTGTGCACATGGTGTGCTGCTGCATTATTAAAAGTAAACCCATGCAACATGTGGAAAGCCACTTAAGCATTCTTGTCATAACTGTAACTGAGCCTGCTTGTGTAATCCATCTTTTTGTAATGCATGCATTTTTAGATTTTTGGATAATGTCAAACTGCTTTCTGTTAGTTCACTTATGCTTGTTTCTCTAACTAATGTCCTTTTCCATTTGTCCTGTCAGGTTTTGTAAGAAGAATATTCAATGAAGAGTAAAGGAAGGTCGATTATGGATCCGTTGCATCAAAACAGGACTTGGTGGTGGATATTAGTGATCCTCTATGTGGCGCTACAACTCATGACCATCCACTCATCCATGGTTCCAGGAACCTTGCAGCTCCAGCTAGACGAAGAACAGCCAGCAGGAACTGTAGTAGGTGACATTAGTGCTGGCCTCCCACCTGACATGACTGCAACCCATTATTTCATCTCAGATCATCAGAGTACAGGTGTCGGCACCGATCTGGACATCGACGAGAGTACAGGGATCATAAAAACTGCAAAGGTCTTGGACCGGGAAGTAAGGGAACGCTACAGCTTCATAGCAGTCACCATAACCGGAATAACCGTAGAAGTCAGCATTTTAGTAAATGACATCAACGACCACGGTCCAGTGTTCCCAAGAAAAAGAGCCACGTTTAAGATTCCAGAACAGACAACCATTGGCACCAAGTTTCCTCTTGATCCTGCTTTGGATGCTGATGAGGACCAGCTCACTACGCAAGGCTACATCATAACGGATGGAAATGTAGGACAAGCTTTTCTTCTTGAAACCAGACGAGGATCCAACAAAGTGCTCTACTTGGATTTGGTAGTCAATACAGTTTTGGACAGAGAGACGAGATCTTCGTACACTCTGCTCTTGGAAGCATTTGATGGTGGTTCACCCAAGAGGACAGGACAAATGATCTTGGATGTGATTGTGCAGGACATCAATGACAATGCCCCAGTCTTCAACCAGAGTCGCTACCATGCAGTAATCTCAGAGAACCTTCAACCTGGTAACAATATACTGCAGGTGTTTGCTTCAGATGCTGATGAAGGCGATAATGGGTTGGTTCTCTACGACATCAATAGGAGACAGAGCGATCCTGATCGCTACTTTGTCATTGACACTCGAACGGGAGTTATCACTTTAAACAAGCCTTTGGATTTTGAGATGAGAAGAGTTCACGAGCTTGTGGTACAGGCTCGGGACAATGCCAGTCAACCAGAGGTCACCAATGCTTTTGTGACCATCCAGGTGCGAGACTACAATGACAACCAGCCCACCATGACCATCATCTTCCTCAGTGAGGATGGTTCTCCACGCATCTCTGAAGGAGCGCAGCCTGGCCAGTATGTGGCGAGGATTTCAGTCACGGACCCTGATTATGGAGAATACGCCAATGTGAATGTGTCTTTGGAAGGGGGTGATGGAAAGTTTGCTTTGACCACGAAAGACAGCATCATCTATCTCATCTGTGTAGATCAGATCCTTGATCGAGAAGAGCAAGACCATTATGAACTCAGAGTCTTGGCCACAGATTCTGGCACTCCTCCATTACGGGCAGAGTCTTCGTTTACCATTCAGGTTATGGATGTTAATGACAACACACCTTTGTTTGACCAGGCGGAATACACTCAGGTTATTCCAGAGGTTGCTTTTCCGGGAAGTTTTGTTGTACAGGTTACAGCACGGGACAAAGACCAGGGACCCAACGGAGATGTTCAGTACAGCATCCTACACAATGAAGAAACTCATTCAGACTGGTTCAGTGTTGATGCAGTCACTGGTATCATCACCACCTTGACCCAGGTCGATTACGAAACAGACCCTATGCCGAGTGTAACAGTGGTTGCTGCTGACAGGGGTCGACCTCCTCTATCTTCTACAGCTGTGGTCAGAGTGATCCTACAGGATATTAATGATAACGAACCTGTGTTTGGCAGCAAGTTCTACAATGCATCCATCAAGGAGAACACCGCAGCAGGGACCTGTTTCATGGAGGTAGGACTATCATTTCTTCGTGTGGAAAATGCTGAATTTGTATTATACTGGTTAATACGCAAACTTCTGGGGGGTTTGGCCATGAGTGTGTGAAAACCCCAATGCAGAATGACTGTAAATTTAAGCCAAATTGTTAGAGTGTGCTTTTAAAGTGTGTAAACCGAGTAAATGGAAACAGTCATTTTAGGAAATTGACTTGGAAACCAGCATGATGAATTGTAAGATATTGGGGAGCGAGCTTAAGTAAGCTTTGTTTAGATTGGACTGCTTCAGTTGGGAGTTACTCACTCTCCTCAGGCAGTGGGGGATTGTTTTTTACTAGCTGTTTTTACTTACACATCACAATGGTTTTCACTGAAGTGCAGAAGGTGTTGCAGATAAGTTCACATTTAAAGTTAAAGGACTTTTTTTACTAGGGAAATTAAAAAATAATTAAGCATTTTTTGCTTCAGTATTTATATATCATATATTATATATTATATCATAACCCTAATTTCATGTAAAAGAAAGTGAGAGAGGTCAGTTGAGGTTTGCACTTTGGTCTCATCTGGCTTTGAATATTCTGAATCTGGCCATGGTCCCTGTTGTCTGCTGACTATAAAAGCAAGTTTACTATAAAAGACACAAACCTTTTTTTTTTTTTGTTCTCTGTGTTTTATCAATGTCTGTACAGGGACTTCAAAGTGTTTTTCTAATAAGTTTCTCCACAGGCAAATTCAAAGCTCGTAATACATTTCCTAGTAAATCAAAATGTGTAATTTCACATGGTCACATATCAAGTGAAGGCACATTAATGCTTTCTCTGTGGTGGATTTGTGCTGGCGGGGGTTGAGTCACACTCCAGCGAGCTGACAGAGGGCCCAGCAGACGGGAACTTGGCCCTGGGGTTTCTCCGGAGAGAGGGAGGATCGTGCCTGGGAGAGGTTTTGGGACTGGCTGACTCCTTTCTGCTGTAGAGTGGGAATAGGAGCTGCTCAGGGTCAAGTGGGAGGTCTGGGAGTAAAATTAGAAGTTTAAAGTGGTATTACTTAAGTTTGGAATTAGGAATCGGATCAGCAGCACTCGGCTCTATAAATCAAGTGTGAATCAAATCTGATAGAGTGGCTCCTGTCTTGCTGTCAGTTTCCATCCTCATTGAATAAGTGCTAATGGTTTACAGACAGTTGCCAAAAGACTTCAGTTTTCAACACGAGAACAATATAAGGAGTTACTAAGTCTATCCTTACAACCTTCAAAGCGAACTTGCCAAGGACGAGGTCCAAACCAACTGTCTCTCAGGCTGTGGCATGAACGACTGCTGTAGATGAGAGCTGGCATGCCACTCAAGAGCAGTTGGGAGTTTGATGATGCACAGACTGCAGAAATCACTGCCAAATCCACATCCAAGCATCACAGCACGGCACTTGATGAGTTGCTTTTTTCCCTTCATCAGAGATCCCTGAGCGCAGAGTTCCCACCGCCTCCCTTTTTCTGAATCAAAGCTTCTGTCCAAATGCCATTACAATGGGGCTATTGTGATCATTCATTTAACATCTGAACTGGGCTTGATTTCATTTTTTCCAGTGTATCCTTCACAGCGGAGCATGATTAGTTTAATGTGTACTGGCACTGCCGATTTACTACATTTTAGGTTTTGTCACTTTACTTTTGCGTCACTGGGCTGAGGAATAATTAACTGGGTTTTATTTCTCTTTTGGTGGAATATCCAGCCTTTGTAGTGTAAAAACCCTAGCGACTATACCCAGTTTTATTTTAACCATAAAGATAACATGCAAAAGTCTTGTGGCATTGGAATCAAGGGTGTCTAAAATTATCAGACATGTTACTAAATTCTTATAACCATAACTCTGCTTTCAATTACTACACGCTATTATTTATAAAGCGCAAAACTGGGTTAATTATCAGTCAATTTATTTTTCCTTCGTTTATATGATATCATTGTTAGTTGCGGATTTTTCTACTTTTAATATGGTTTTATTTAAGTTTAAGTATTTTGGGGCTGCCAAAGTTGTGCTAACTGGTATCATTCAATTCAAATTAAATTAAGTTCAATTCAGTTTCTCAGCATAGGCTAGTATTATTTGCATGTACAGGTAGCGGCTTTTTATTATTAATGGAGGCAAATTTTAAAGATTTTGCTACAGTTATGCTAGTTTTTTGTTTTGTTAATTTTCATTAGAGTTTGCAATTTTCTTGGTCAATTCCAATGACCCGCAAATAACGATTTTTGCAGATTCTTATTTCTTTTTTTTTCTACTGTAGTATGCATCTACTGTATAGCTTAGCTTTCTGTGAATAGAAAGGCTTTTTGTGACAGCCTCATGGTACCTGGTCCCTGGTATTCAATGCATCTCTAATTTACTTTTTTCTCAGTTTTGTACTGTAAAACTTGTTACAAAGTTGACAAACTTTTGTCAGCAGTCATTTCATCAGTTAAGGCCGTTTATTTAGTATGTAAGCAACGATCCCAGCTGGTATCATACCAATGCCAAAATTTCTATATTGATCCAACCCTGCTATTGTGTAATTATTAGAAGTCTCGAACCAGTCTGAGAGTTTGGCGCTACAACGGAGGACACAGATAAAAGACATCTCCTTGGTAGATTCACAAGAATGGCTTGAACTCAGCTGCTGTTTTGTCTCCTCTGCTAGGACACTTCACTTTTTAAGGCTACTATTCACAACACACTCCAACTGCGGTCTTGGGACATGTTCACCACCGGGGCGACAAACGTTTTTCACTCTGTGTGAGGCAGCTGCATAATTGGTACATTTAGTTAAGTCTCCCTTTTCTTAATGATTTGAATTGAGAGAGCTGTGAAAAAGATGGAGTGTGGTTGCTCCACAGGTCTCCACAGCACAATAAGGCAGGAAAGGCCTTTGTCCTATTCAGATTCATTGAGGGCCTTGAACAATCATGTGTTAGCATAGTCTTGTTAGCATGACATTCTATTTCTAAAGCCTTTATTCACTTTTTTTTTTTATCTGAAACACTCATCTTTGTGCTTGTTTGTGCTCTTTTTCTATGATATATAATGAGCCCCAGAAAACAGTGCCGTCCTCATTCACAGTAAGGCTTGAGATAAATTGAATATTAAGGGTATATTAGTAGTAATTCTGCTAGCATTATAAAATAAAGCAGTATCGTGAATGTTGCAATGATCTTAATGTGCTTCATGTTTGGCTATTACATTTCATAAAGACTAATTAGGTTAATTTCACAAATGCAATTTCAGATTAAATATATGTCTAAAAATGTAAAAAAAAAAATATTGACTGAAATTTGATCTTCGAGGCCTTTAGTCATCTAAGGAGGCGAAATGAGTGGCAACAGTCCTCTACTGTCATGGCAGAAGTTTCCCTGGCTTTTATATGTTCTTCCTTCCTCATGGAGAGCTGTATGTCTCCACAGCTCCTTATCTGATCTGACTTCACAGCTCATTAGGAGGGTGTCAGAACAACCTCACCACCCCAAAATCCTCTTGGAGAGATCTGTCAACGCTGGAGGCTCTTTAAGAACTTGAGAGGAGTCTGAATATATAAGCCAAAATATTTTGGCATTTGTCTAGCTGTTTCAGAACTCAGAGTACAACTTGTGCGTCTATCAGTTTTCCTTTGTAGCCTCAAAGACGTTTCCTGTCTCAGTCGTGCCTTGGCAAATCTCTGCTGGAAGTGAACACAAGTCCTGCACTGTCCTTGAAAAGACATCACTGATATTGTTCCATTTATCTTCCACAGTCTTTGATTGCCCCCGTGTCTTAAAAAATAGACTCGCAAGGCTTTCTTTGGTCAAGGGCAGCACTATATGTCTTTACCTCGTTGCCAGTTTTTTTCTGAGGTGTATTCATGTTCGGGACAATTTGGGGCATATTACTCATATCACTGCAGCCAGAGATGTGATCACTCACAGCATCAGACAAGTGCACTCCAGCTGTGTCTCTTTTCCTCCATCTTTAGACATTAAATCAGCCAAATTGTTGGAAAGTCAGAAGCAGAAAGAGGTTTCCGGATACTGACAGCAACTGCTATCCAAAAACTTGATAGTAGTATGTGGAATTCTTCATCTTACTTGTTTTCCACACTTTTCCATAGCGCTTAGCAGAATATAACATATATTTATAAATAAATTCTATGAATATTTTAGGACTTTCAGGAATGATATGTATTTAATGTAATCTGTGTTTGCCATGTTGCTTCAAAAATAGTTGACAGCAAATTTAAATTGATCTCACTGCTATGCTTTTACTCATTAGCTCAGTTTTTCTTCGAATGCTAGACTCAAAATATCAACAAGCGGAGCTCAGCAGGCTTTTGCATGGACCTGGTTCCTGGTCTGAGGAGGAGTGGATGTCTGCACGCCTCATTAAGCTGCACACACACTACCATATGGCATTTTTCTCTTGATCAGATGTCCAGTTTTTTTTTTTCAGAATATGCCTCAGATGCTGCCTTTTCCTCTGGTCTCCAAAAGCCATTCTCTGCATTTCCAATGACTTGGTCACACTGCTTTAGTGGACACAAAAGACGATCATTCCTCCAGTCTAGTTTGGTGCCAGACAACTTTGCATAGTTTTTGCTCGTTTTCACAACGGCCTTGAATAAGAGGATCATAGCAACCGTTTTTTTGATAAATCTCTTTGGATTCTGAAGCAGAAACTGTGTAGAAAATGCCTGGGGAGCTCAACATGGCCACTTTTGGTTATGGAAGTTGACTATGTAGTTGGTTTTTGTAAGAATGAAGAGATTTGGGTAGAATTGACTGATTTGAATGCCGCTTATTTGCTCGAAGGCAATATGCAGTGATTGCAGTGATTCATTCAGTTCGGCTAGTTGACAATGACAAATTTCTAAATCATATTGTTTTTTGTATTTTGTTTGTTTTTCCAGTAATAGGTTTGCTATCTAAATGTTTTAAAAAAAAAATAATATATATATATATATATATATATATATAAATATATAATATACATAGGGAG
>JAUMHE010000019.1:1482210-1507207 GCA_032359235.1 Enteromius mattozi
GGGGAAGTGGGGGGGGGGGGGGTTCAGGCGGTCTCTGTCCTAGGAAGATTAGACCCAGACTGATTTTTTTTTTCTGAATGTAAGCCTCTGTTACAATCCGATTAAATGCCATCCCTGCCGAGAAAAGGTCTTAGAATGGGGCATTAAGAAAGAAATATGTTAAAGGCCCTTAAACCCTTGTGCATAATACAACCCCGAAGACTGTATTACTGTATATTAATATTCTGCTTCAGCAAATACACCTTTATTGTGTTATGAATATCAGCTTGTTGAAATGTTGCATTATATATGACCTGTATTTTTAATATAGTATTAATAGGATTTCTTTTAAATTCTTTAGCAACATTAAATACAGCTGTTGTTTAATATTTATGCTTCCACACAACGCACACTATAAACGATATCCTTTCAGCAGGAAGCCATAAATCAGTACATGGTGAAGTCAGTACTGACTGCTTTAGAAAGTACTCTAGAGCGGTGCTTGCTACTGCACTTTTTGCTATGTTGGACCTCATTATTCTGCAGCTATCTGGGACATCTGAAGACATACTTGTGTAGTTTGAAGTAAAGGCTCACTTGGTGATATTTATGAACAGCACAGCTGTTTTCAACATTGAGATTTTTTTTTCTTGAAGAGCAAATCAGCATGTTAGAATGATTTCTGAAGGATCAGGAGACACTGAAGACTGGAGTAATGGCTTTTGAAAATTCAGCTTTACCATCAGATAATAAATAACATTTTAACATGTTTTTAATTGAAAAACAGATATTTTGAATGATGTTATTTCACAATATTATTTCATTCTTATTTGTGATAAATAATAAAAAGATGATCTAAAATGACCTCAAGGGTAAACATTTTTCTTCAAGACCAGATTTTAAGAGGGTGTGAATATGGTGGTGTGTATCTGATTCACACAGTTCATGACGCTTTTGGCTGCGGGGGGCCATTAAGCTCATTAACACAATGTGAGAAAGATTGGGCGAGAGTATCAATATGGCTTATGTCTACAAATTTATATTTCACATGCTAAAATGTCAACAGCATATTATTACATGTACTTAATATTGCATATTGCTTTGTGACAACTTACCCCATATAGTGTGACAACATTCACAAAACATTAGCTAAAATGTAAAAACTTTAGCTAAAATGTAAAAACTTTCCATTTTCATTTTTTAATGCTTATAGTTCTATTTTTAAGACATGGTCCACAGGACATGGACTCTTATGACAGACAGACTCAGGTCTAGTCTTTTGAAATTTCTACTGAGCTTTAGAGTAAGCATAAGAATCTAGAGAGCATGACGAGAGAGGGAGAGATGGTGAGAAGTGGTTAAAGAAAGCAGGAAGGGCTGCTGATGGAGGGGGTGGGGCGGGAGAGCGAAGGGGGGCCATGCTGGTGTTTCTTGGTTACTGGGCTTGACTAGAGCACAGAAACCAAACAATAAGCTCTGCTTAAGAAATCCTCTTCCCTGTCTTCTGTGTTTTTCATGACCATGGATAATCTTTCAAGTGTTTTGTGTGTATATACACTGGAATTAATGGCAATGTGTAATATCTAAACAGTGTGGCCAGTTTACTATTTGCCTGTTAGCCTGTTTTAATATCAGTTTATTTGCTGATTCCCTGTTTTCTCTGTAGAGACTCTGCAGTTTTGGAACTGATTGGATTTAATTTTTAGTAGGGTCTCACTGTCATTCTTCCAAAAGTGAATATCTTTTATATTTTCTGTTACTTATTCTGTCTTCATTATCATTGCTGTTTTTTATTTAAAATTAGTCCTGTTATTATAGATTGCGATTTAATCACAAAACAGTAGTTTTTGCATGTGATATATGATGTTTGCATTGTGATGTACAGTATGCATTGTCTATTGATCAGTAGCATTAGGGGCTGCTCACACAGAATTCCTCTACACTGCTTTTCCATTGTTTTTCTGTGTAAACATGCACTAGAGCAGTGGTTCTCAGTCAGGGCTCCAGGGCCCAATAGGGTGCTTCAGTGAACTTCCCAGATGGTTTAAAAAAAACCAAACAACATACAAGCATTAAAATAAGCCACAACCAAAATTAAGATGTTTCTTATTTTAAACCTGCATATAAAAGAAGCCTAGTTTAGTGTAATTTAGTAATCTAGGCTTGGAAAATTCATGTAAATTAAAGAATAGGGGAAAAAATAAATACATACAATGGGAGTCAATGGTGACCCAAAACAGACTGGTTACAAACTTTCAAAATATCTTTCTTTGTGTTCGGCAGAACCTAGAAATTCATGCATGTTTAGAACTACTTAAGGGGGAGTAAAATGGTGACAGAATTAAATTATTTTTGGGTGATTAATTATTAATTATTTTTGGGTGAACTATTCCTTTAATAAAAGTCAAGCTCTAAAATATTTAATTGGGTAGAAATTGTAAGTAAAATATATCTTTTAAAAATTTATCCTGCATGTGTCATGGTACTGTTATGAATGTGTATCGAATTTGACACTAAAGAGAATAAATTGTTAAATGAAAATCATTACTTTTGTTTTCTTTGTACAGATGGACTATTTTAATGATGTCCTTGCTACCTTTCTGGGTCTTGAATGTGGTAGTTGCATTGCTGTCTATGCAGTTTTAGAAAGCTCTCAAATTTAATTTATCTTCAAAAGATGAATGGTCTTATAGGTTTGGAACGACATGAGGGTGAGTAATTAATGACAGAATTTTCATTTTTGGGTGAACTATCTGTTTAATTTAAAAGTAGTCTTTAAAAAAACCCCACTTCTTGTGAACTTTTTACAGCACATATTTAAAAGAGCAATGTGTTTCTTTTAAATGGCCCCTTAATTCACAGATAATGATGATGATGATCAATAGATGAAGAAGATCCAAATCTAGATGGCCAAAATGAAAGCCAAAGGAAATAAGCCAAATGTTGCTACATATTTTGCATTTTATTTATTATTTAAGTGTTTGTTCAGGTGTCTGTATTGCAGTGGATGCTGTACAATCAAAACAAAGTATGCCAAATCTAAGGGGTCCGCTGTTTTTTTGGATGCCCGTTGCCTGATTTGCATAATTCCCTTAGTGAACTAATACAAAACAGCCGCAGATGTGTGCAAATAAACAATGTTATCGCCGGGTGAAATTTATTGTTAGTAAAATTTCCCTAGAGTTTTCCCTCTGCTGTAATAATAAGGACAGCTGCCTTTTTGGATCGAGAGAGACAAATCTTTTCTTTCTATTCATCTCAATGGCTAGCAATGACTAGTTAATCTCTTTCTCTCTCTCTCATGCTGTAAACACATAGGAAGGAACTGGGAGGATTTTTAGGAAGTTCCATTTAAAAACTTCCTTTTTTCTCTTCCTCATGTGAAGACACAGAAATGAAAGGTGCAGCACTCTGATAGATAACATTTCAAATGTGTTTTTTATTAAAGTCTGAGTAAACAGCTTAAGGGAGGATAAAGAGAACAGAATATCAGAGAGTGAAACTGCAGCTCCGGAGCGCCGCAATCAGCTGCTTTTCCATAAGCTGGAAATGAAGGATTACTCATGAAGTACAGAAAATCTGACGTTACAGGTTAGTCATGAGGGAATGGCTATGCTTCTAATCCCAGGATGTGAGGGATGAGTCTGCAGTTTTCCTGTCTTCTCACAGCAGCTGTGTGTTCGTTCATCAGACTGCACTAAAGCGAGATGCAGACCATATTTTATGAGTAAAAACGAGGCTGTGAGAGACAGAGCTACAGTCTGTTTGAAACGCCTTTTAAAATAATTTAAGATCTCTAGAAAGATAAAACCTGGATTTTTAAAAATGCTACTACAGTCTAAGCACATTGAAGTAATATTACAAAAATGCTTAAATGCTTAATAAACTGTTAAATGAATAATAAAGGAGTAATTATTACATTTGAAATTAATAATAAATTAAATAATAATTAACTAAAAAATATATTTTAAATATTTTATACATATATAAAATGTTACAAAATAATATAACAAAATAAAATAAAATAGTAAAATATACAACAAACACTATTTCTAAAAAGTATAAAAAGGAAGTTAAATTTAATACACAAGTTGTGAAAATGAATTGATCTTGCCTTCACCGACCCACTTGACATTACAGTTTTGTTTACAGTATTGCTACAGTTAGTGTTTCTCCAGCTGTTCTTGCTTGCTGTTTAAGGAGAAGTGCCTGACATGTGGCTTGCGTTGCAACATGGAATATACAAGTCATATTTTCAGTAGACTAAATCCTCACACTCTAATCCTAAAATTGAGAAAAACAGAATCAGATGTGGGTCATAGTTGGAAAATCATGGCAGACGAGGAAGCGCATGGACGCTGAAACAGCAAACAAAACCATGTGCTCTCACAAACACATCCACACAGACAGACAGACTGACATATGACTCTCAATAACAGAAAGACTGTTATGTTTTGGGTATCATGGGATTTCACATCCCATTTGTTTTCGTGGAAGATAAACTGATGCTGTATGCACATTCGTTGATACTGAAACATTAACATGTTGTTAGTAGATGGAGGGATCAGGGTTAAGCTGTTCAATCTGAACGGACAGATGTTCACATGAATGTGTGTCATGGATATAGCTGATGGCTACAGCTGTTCTCTATTTTACTGTAATACAAAAATGTAATATGTCTGGAGGGTCATATGATTTTTCTAATATGCTGATTCGGTGCTTAAGAAATGATTATTTGTGTTGCTTGATATTTTTATGTGGGAATGTGGGAATGTTTTTTTCTTTGATAGAAAGTTCATATAAATAAATATTTTGTAACATAGTTTTTTTTTTGTCTCATTTTTGATCAATTTAACACATTTGTGCTAAATAAATGTATTTATTTAAAAAATAAATACATAAATAATAGCGATTAATCATAAAATTATGATCTAAAATAAGTTTGCTTTTACATAATATATGTGTGTACTGTGTATATTTATTATGTATATATAAATGCACACACATGCATGTATATATGTAAGAAAAATATAATTTATACATAAAATATTTATATTTAAATATAATAAAAAATAATTTTTATATATAAATATACATGCATGTGTACTTTTATTTTGGATGTGATTAGTTGTGATTAATTGTATGATAGCACTAATAAATAAATAAATAAATCTTACTGACCCCACATTTTTTATATTGGTGTATAAAGAAATGTGTCGCCACTTTTCAAATGTTTGTTGTATTTTGTTTTACCCTTACCCAAGCTTTCAATATGAAACTACATCATGAAATTTAGAATCATGAGATTTTTAAAACTCGAGGGTGCGTATTTGAGATAAATTGTGACACATGATCAAACATCTTAGTTTACACAGAATAATTTTATTGCATCATCGTTTTGTAACTGATAACATTTTTGTAAAATTGCTCAAATTTGTGGAAATATTTAATTGTATTTAGTAGTCGTTTAAAAATGTTGTCATGCATAAAAAGCTTTATGCAAGTTCAGACCTACAGCTGTATTCAAAGATTACCGTTCTTTCTGTCTCTCTCTTGTAGTCTGAGAGGCCTCTGTCTCTTCATTTGAATGCCTCTCACGATGGCTAAGCGGGAAAGCGGCAGCACCAGCCCGGTGGTGCGTCAAATAGACAAGCAGTTCCTGGTGTGCAGCATCTGTCTGGAGCACTACCACAATCCCAAAGTCCTGCCCTGCCTGCACACCTTCTGCGAGAGGTAAACGTACACACCTGAATATAAAGAGCCTTATGAACAAATGATTTCAATCACGCAATCATAGCCTCAATGTTGCTTTCACTATATGCTAAAGACTGTCTGTGTTCAGTGATGTGGAAGAAAGCCGCTAAACGCTGCCACTTCGGGGGGGGGGGGGGTGTCTGTGATCTGCTTGACTTGAAGTTGATCCAGTGTGGGAAATAACTTTTTTTAGTAGCATGATAGTAGCTCAACTGTTTTAAGTAGCAGACTATGGTTATTTAATTTCAGTGAACCAGTTCAATTCTCATCCAAATCCCATTTTTATTTCTTTTTAAAATACCAGTATGTATAAAATAATATTTATATTAATAATATTTAAAAATTCAACACTCTCACCACTTGGTCTGCTCTGTCAGTCTGCTGCTCTGCTTCTTTCAGAGAATAAATTAAAAAACCCTGTTCAGCTCCAACGGGCCAGTGCACATGTACAGTTTGACTTAAAACTCTTCCAGGCCTTCCTGAATTGTATCAAAGCAATGTCACAGATGCTGGATTTTGATTTAGAATGGCTGTGGCATGACATCATGCTTTGAATCCGCCCAGTAAGGTAAAAACTGTTTTCCCTCTGCCGTCACTGAGCTGGAATGTGTGCTTAGTTTTTTTCCCCCTGCTTCTGTCAACAAATCGTGTGTCCTCACGACAGTTAATTGCTTTCATTTTTGTTACTTTATATCGTCCTGTCAAAATATTTACGACTGTAATTTAATGAGACTGAAAAATTTAACACAGTCAGACCACTAGTCTCAGGATACGCCTGGTGCATTAACAATCCATTTGACCTTGGAGGGAAATCTTTACAGCTTGCGCTTGTTTTCACGCTCTTTTCATCACAGATGCCTCCAGAACTACATCCCCCCTCAGTCCCTGACCCTCTCCTGCCCCGTGTGCAGACAGACCTCCATCCTGCCTGAAAAGGGTGTTGCAGCACTGCAGAACAATTTCTTCATTACTAATCTGATGGAGGTGTTGCAGAGGGAGCAGGACTGCACCCGTCCCGAGGCCTCTAGTGGGCTGGAGTCAGCCGGTGCTGCTACATATGCCCCGCCCCTCTCCTGTCCCAATCACGAGGGCAAGGTAAACATGCTCACATCCTGGACTCCTACTGTCAACTAAATGTATAAAAGAAGTATAAACTTTGGAAAGTAGTGTAGATGTAGATGTTTTGGGACATTTGCAGGGTTTCAAGATGGAGATATTATAATTGTAGTTATGTGAATAAACTTGAAATAAGCCAAGCAAATTTCTATTTACCAGCAGTGATAATGTAGTATTATCCTTAAACTATTATAATATTTAGTGATATTTAGAATTAGCTTTTACATTTTCAGTTTGCTTTTAAATTTATGTTTTATATGTTTAATTTAGCAATTTTGTATTTTTCCCCTTGTTGTTACTAATTTTAGTTTCAGCAATTTGACAACTTATTTTTTGTTTATTTATTTGATTTAGTTGCCAATGCATTTAAGGTCTTCATATATATGTGTGTATATATATATATATTTATACATTTTATTTAAGCTTGCAAAAACTATTTTGTCACTTTTTATAAGGATAAAAACACTAGTAATTTGAAAAAAAGTGGAATCAGTTTAAGAAATTATTATTATTATTATTATTATTATTATTTATATACAATTATATTATTTATTTTAGTAATATTTGAAAATATATTTTTAAAATTTATCTTGATTATATTTAAAAATAAATACAAGTAATATAAACTTGTATTTTTATTTGTTTTTATTATAGTTATTTTTTATGTTTCTCCATTTTATATTTCTATTTAGCTTCTATTTATTTTATTTAAGTTATTTTAGTTGTAGAAAATTACTTCAGCTTATATTATATTAAATGTATTTATTTTTTAGTTGTAAATTTGTAATTTTTTTGTACACACACACACACATATATATATTTATTGACCTTGGAATTTACAATAACAACACTACTAGTGGAACTATTTATTTATTTAATATATCTCAGATATATTTGGTGTGATTGATTATACAATTTAAAGTGTGAACAGTATTTCTGCAACTCAAAACCTCCATCTGTGTGTGCAGCATTTGAATGAGTTTTTGTCGCCCTCTGCAGGTGATGGAGTTTTACTGCGAGTCTTGTGAAACGGCCATGTGTTTGGAATGCACAGAAGGAGAGCACCGAGAACATGTGACCGTTCCACTGCGGGATGTTCTGGAGCAGCACAAAGCTGCACTGAAGAACCAGCTGGATGCTATTCGCAACAGGTTCATAAAGCCAAAAATAATACTTAGCTCACTGTTAATCTGAGCCAGTATTTAAAGCTCATATTTAACCCATTCTTTACACTTTACACTGAATTATTTATTTTTTGAAACTTACTATTTAATGCTAACATTTTTATGTAGTTACTGTGGTTTGCAAAAGTCAGCTTCTTGAATCACATCATGACCTCCTAATGGAAGTGACTCTGCATCCGCAGGCTTCCGCAGCTGACAGCAGCTATAGAGCTGGTAAATGAGATCTCCAAGCAGCTAACAGACAGGAAGAATGAGGCAGTGACGGAGATCAGCAATACATTCGAGGAACTGGAGAAAGCTCTGCATCAGCGCAAGACTGCCCTCATCACTGACCTGGAGAACATCTGCAGCACCAAGCAGAAGGTGACAAGCTTATCCTTACATACAGTACATTACTTATGCCTTATGTCATTCCAAATTCATTTGATTTTTCCAAATTGTACATGGGATGCAAATTTAATTTAGTTTAATTTTATTTTATTGTTTTGTGAATACATCAAGTGAATTTTACCCAGCAGTATTATTTTAGTATTATTTATAGTATTTTTTCATATTTAGAATTGGCTTGAATTAATTTTATATTTTTAGTTTTCTACTTTTATAATTATACTAAATATTATAATATTACTACATATTAAAATTGAATGAGTTTATATTTTTATTTTAAAATTCATGCATTTTATTTATAGATATATTCAAATAATTATTTATTACATATTTATTACATTTATTATTGTATTTTATTAATTTAATTAATTATATTTTGTAAAGAAATTAAAAATACACTGAAAATACATCAACAAATAATATAAACAATAAATGAACATAAATTTTGTTGCATTCATGTCTATTTCATTATTTTTTTTATTATTTGATATGCAAATGATTACATCAAGCAGATTTTTTTTATTTATTAATAATTCTAAATTAGCTTTTATTTTTTAATTTTAATTCAAACTTTTATCTAGGTTTTTGCAGTTTTGTTACATAATTTTTTTTGTTGAATGTATTTTTCATTTTAGGTCCAGTAATTTTGCTATATATATATATAATTTTTATTTTTTGTCCTCAGCTGCCAAAGCAACATTTAGTTATACATGGTATAATTTCTTTAAGTTTAAGGCTCAAATATGTTATTTTATTTGTATTTTTTTTTTATTGAATTGAAGGGACTGTATCTGTAATTATACCAAATGCATATGCTACTGCAGGTGCTGCAGGCCCAACTCACTGCACTACTACAAGGGAAGGAGAACATTCAGAGCAGTTGTAGCTTCACAGAGCAGGCACTGAACCACGGCAGCCCCACGGAGGTGCTGCTGGTGCAGAAGCAGATGGGAGAGCGGATGGGCGCTCTGGCTCGCCATGCCTTCCCTGAGCAGCCTCATGAGAATGGCCACCTGGACTGTCAGGTGGAGACCGAGGGTCTGCGCCGCTCCATCCAGAACCTGGGAGTCCTGCTCACCACCAGCGCCGTGGGGCACACCAGTGTAGCTACAGGAGAGGGTCTCAGACATGCTGTTGTCGGGCAGAATGCTACTGTTACAGTGACCACTAAGGTTGGTGATACCAGATACCAATATGTAAATTATCAATAATAAATGAATAATAGCTTAGTTTAGGGTTATATTTATAGTAGTGCTGTAAAATGATAAATCGCAATGAATCGCATCCAGAATAAAAGTTTTTGCTTACATTATATATATATATATATATATATATATACACATACTGTACTGTGTGTACTATGTATATTTATTATGTATATATAAGTACACGCACATACAGTATATATTTTGAAAATATTTACGTTTCTACATTTATATGTTTATATTCTTATATTTTATGTTATATATAAATACATTTAATATCTAAATGTTTTTCTTAAATATATACATGAATGTTTTGTAATTATATATCAATAATAAATATACAAAATATACACATGTAAACAAAAACTTTTTTATAAACTTATTTTGGAGTTGAGCAATTGTGAATAATCGTTTGACAGGACTAATTTATAGATTTTTAAAATGTAATGTTATTTTCATTAATGTTATAATTTATTCAAATAATTGTTTATTTATTACTGTTATTCTTTTATATTTTATATGAAAATAAATATAAAAAATCTGTAATATATATATATATTTCTACAATAACAAAAATTGCATAATATATTTCATAATATATTTAAATAATATTTCATTTAATTTATTTTATAATTTAATTTACACTTGTTTAAATAATTATTTATTGAAAAAATATATAAAAAAAAATGACATGATAACATTTTACACATAATAAATTAAAAAAGGATCTTTTACAGATCATAAATTATTTTAATGCTTTTTTAATGGTTTTATTGTGATATATTATTTATGTTTAAAATTCAAAATGTTTGTTGACTTTTAAAAAATACAAATTTGTAATATCATTTTACATTTTGATCTAAGAAAATCACCATTGTGCCCTTGAGCAAGATAAAACCACTGGTTGTTTCAGACAGACTGTCCTTGTAATAAATGCTGTAGCTTGATTTAAGTTTTTAACAAATGCCTCCAACTGCTTCTCTAGGATAAAGACGGTGAGCTAGTAAAGACTGGAAATGCTGCACTGAGGGCTCAGATCAGCGGTCCAGATGGAAACGTTACCGAAACAGACATAACAGACAACAAGAATGGCACTTATGAGATCGGCTACACTCTGCGCTCAGAGGGCGAATTCTCCTTCTCAGTCCTGCTCTACGGGCAGCCTGTGAGGGGCAGCCCCTTCCGTCTGCGAGCCGTCAAACCCTGCGACGCCCCGCAGTCACCCGATGATGTAAAGAGACGCGTTAAGTCACCCGGAGGAGGTGGAGGGGGTGGAGGACATGTGCGTCAGAAGGCGGTGCGCAGACCCTCGAGCATGTACAGTACAACGAAGAAGAAGGAAAATCCCATTGAAGATGAACTCATCTACAGAGTGGGTGAGTGCAGAGCTGCATGGTTGTTGATTTTTTGTTTTTTTTACTTCAAAATGTATCCCATATGCCAAAAATTTCATATTTTCAGATACACTTCAGATAATCCTAAATCTATTTTAAAGCATATTTAGTAATAATTTTTTATGTCTGAGGGTTTAAACAAAATATATTTCCAATTTGTTCCAAGCTGCATAATTGATATTTAAAATATATTTTGTTCATTCATTCATTCATTTATATATATATATATATATATATAATTTTATTTTGTATTTATTTATATTTTATATAAATAAATAAATAAATAAATAAATAATAAATCAATTTATTATATTTATTTTTTGCTCAGAAAAACATAGATACATATATTTCCTATATGTTCTATGAATTAACAAAATATATTAATCATGCAGCTTGGAACAAGTTGGAAATATATGTATCTATGTTTTTCTGAGCAAAAAATTAAAAAAAATAATTTCTTCCTTTATAGAAGACACCCACTAAAATGTAATTATTCATATGTACAATCAGAATAAGCATGTTGTTATCATTTTTACATAAATATTGTGTTACACTGAATGACAATGTAACATTATTTCAACCAAATTTCGACATGTTATTCTCCAAAAACTTATCTGAAGCCTTAAAAGTAGACACTTTACTTACATTTAATGTGCTTTCTATGGACATAACATTTTTGTAAATTTCTTTTGATACGGACATCTTGACATCTTTGACCATATAAACGTAAAAAATTTGGAAACAAATAAAATTTTTTATGAAGATAACACTGCTATACTGTTGAAGACTTTTAAGTTGGCCTGTAAAGATGAAAAGGTAATTTCTGCATTCCGGCATATTGTTGGCCTGCATCACAATTCATCAGTTGACGTCTTATTTGATATGACAGGGACGAGGGGTCGAGAGCGGGGGGAGTTCTCCAACCTGCAGGGCATCTCTACCACCAGCAACGGGCGAATCGTGGTCGCTGACAGCAACAACCAGTGCATACAGGTTAAAGATGGCTGCTTTTTACAGATGGATATATGAAAACGTGTACAGCTTGGCCAGAGTCGTTCATATGCTGCATTCTGTGATATTCTAGGTGTTTTCCAATGATGGTCAATTCAAACTGAAGTTTGGGGTCAGAGGTCGCTCTCCTGGCCAGCTCCAGCGCCCCACTGGCATTGCAGTGGACATGAATGGTGACATTATTGTAGCCGACTATGACAACAGGTGGCTCAGCATCTTCTCTCCAGATGGCAAGTTTAAGGTAAGTTACATTTCTTATATAGATTAGTTATATATATATATATATATATATATATATATATAAATTAGTGATGTGCTAATGTTTTTCTGGTAGAATAAAATCGGTGCAGGTCGTCTGATGGGTCCTAAAGGAGTGGCCGTGGACAAGAATGGTCATATTATCACAGCAGACAACAAGGCCTGCTGTGTCTTCATTTTCCAATCCAACGGCAAGCTGGTGACCAAATTTGGTGCCAAAGGAACATCAGAGAGGCAGTTTGCAGGTAATATATTCAGATTTTTCTATAGTGTTTATTTCATGGCCAGATCATATTTTAACCACATTTTCCTTTTTGTTTCTCTGCAGACAAAAGTACTCCAAATACACCGACAGAGCCAAAGCAGAGTAAATCTGGCCCTGCCTTCAGTGAGTATTCAACATTTGTAGTTGATTTATTAATTTAATTTTGTGCAGTTAGATTGTATTATTGATTATTGAATGAGGCCATCTTTAAATGATATAGAAAGCCTTGTAGGGATTTACATTTTTTTCTTATGTAGGTAGAGGTTTCATGAATCAAGTGTTCTCTTTGTTGCTAGATATTTCCTTAGAAACAAAACAACATGTTGAGAATGTAATGGTCTCCATCTTTCTCCTTCTATGGCCATAAGGTCCTCATTTTGTGGCCATCAACAACAAGAATGAAATTGTTGTGACAGACTTCCACAATCATTCTGTTAAGGTATGGTAAGCTCTTCTCTTTCACTGTGTAAATGATCTACATGTCATAACATACTTACATCAAACACTAACCAGATCTGCTGTCTGTTTTTATTGTGTCATGTTAATCTAACTTTTCCTTTTGTGCAAGTTTAAAGGTGCATTTGATACACTTTTTTTTGTTGTTCATTTTTTGTGGTTATTGTTTCCCTGAATTTATTGTGGATTGTTTTTGATTTATGGCTTCTTGCAGGTTTACAATGCTGATGGCGAGTTCCTGTTTAAATTTGGCTCACATGGCGAAGGGAATGGCCAGTTCAACGCACCCACCGGAGTGGCTGTAGATGGCAATGGGAATATTATTGTTGCAGACTGGGGAAACAGTAGGATACAGGTGGGCTATTCATTTTTGTTATTTTATTTTGTCATTTGAGTAATTAAATTCCAAAACAATGTAGAAATGTATTGATGTACTTGAGACGAAATTCAAAACGTATGAATTTAATCATTTAGGATAAAAGATCAAAACTAATAGCAGCTGCAAACAAAGTTTGATTTCAGATAATCAGATATTTACTGAGTAGTAAATAAAAAAAATATATATGTTTTTTAACTTCCAGCTACCTAGCTGTGTTTTATTTCTTAATTTAATTTAATTTTTTAACATATTTATTTTAATTAAAAATCTATTCCACTTTAAAACATTTTTGCAATTACTTTCAACGACCTGGCCTTATTTTATTTTATAATTTTATTTTGTATTTACATTACATTTTATTTCTTCTTCTTATTATTATTTAATTATTTATTTTTATTGTGTAATTATTTAGTGAGACATTTTTGCAGTTACATTTTATTTCAATTTATTTTCTAATATATATATATATATATATATATTCTTTTGTACATTTTTAATTAAAACTATATATTTTTAATGGTGATTTCAAATGATTAATCGTGATTAATCACATCCAAAAAAAAGTTTTTGTTTATATGATCTATATGTGTACTGTGTATATTTATTATGTATATATAAATACACACATGCATGTATAAATTTTAGGAAAAATATGTTTGTAAATTATTTATATATGATAGAATTTATTTTAATATAGATATATACATGTAAATAAAATATATTCTGTATGTGTGTGTTTTTATATAAACAATAAATATTCACAGTAGACATGGATATATTATGTAAACAAGAACTTTTATCTTGCATGTGATTAATCATTTGATTCTCAATTTTACTTTCAGATATCAATTTGAGTTTTATAGTAAAATGTATTTATTTATTTATGTTATTTATTTGCTGAACTCACTTTATGGACATTCATTAAAAATGCTGATGGTAAAAGTATCTTTTGTTGTTTAGGTGTTTGACAGTGCTGGCTCTTTTCTGTCGTACATCAACACGACGGCGGATCCTTTGTACGGTCCGCAGGGTCTGGCTCTTACATCAGATGGCCACGTGGCCGTGGCAGACTCTGGAAACCACTGCTTCAAAGTCTACCGATACCTGCAGTAAAGACTCGCCGTGACGGAAGAGTTAATATACTGTAAGCTCCAACAGTCTTCTTTGGCATTTTATGTTTTCCTTTGCACACAAAGTCTCTGCACACAAATTTCCAGCCATTTGACTTGTGCTGATGTGAACAAACCCAGGGCTTCATGAATGTTGCATCCCTATTTGATCAATTTGCATTGATTTGTGTTAACAGTCACTTCCTAAATGAATGTATACCGAACCCAAGCAAGTAATAACACAGTTGCTGTGTATTTAACAGCGACCGAGGGCAGCTATCTGTGTGCTTTCACAAATTCTTTCATGAAAAGTGATTGACAGATCCCTCTGTTAAATTGCAGGGAACTACATGGTGGTTGATAAATGTTTTCATTAATGCAACTGCTAAAGAATGTCCTGCGGATGGCGCTATCTCACATCAAACTGGCCTTTTGTGCATTGACTAGCAGCACATGTGTACGCATTTGTATCATACGGTGTAAATCTGATTTGCTGTAATATGGTGCGCTGAAACTCAATATTAAAATAACCCGGCTGTCAATGTGCTTTAGTAAAAACTGCTTGTAGGTTCATTGTGCCTCTGATTTTAAAAGCTACGCCGATACGTCACATTGGCTTTTTACATATCACTGACCACAACAGCACAATTGACATATTGCATGTGTTTCGTTCAAGTAAAAAGGTTATATAGCAAGTTTATTTATTTTGTAAACAATGGTTAATAAGGTTATTTTTCTAAGTTGAAGTGTTTTGTTCTTCTGCAGTTCAATGCCTTCAGTGGTTTTCACAAGGTGTGCAAAGCTAACGTGTAGTGAAGTACAACTTTTTTTATTTTTATTTTTTATGCACGTCATTAAAGGGAATTTGGATCTGTCGTGTGAAGACACCGAAAATATGAACATTCAAAAGGGAAAATGAAGTCACATAGCCACTGCTGCATTTTTAAGTTGCCAAATTCATAAAAGAACAATTTGCAGGGTACTTGCCATAGTTTACTATGATACCGAAGCATTTACTACTGTTTTTTAAATTATTTTTATTTACTTTTATTCCTTGTTTTCTATGAATGTAATCAAATGAATGAAAAATAAAAAAAAAATACTGCATTTGAAATGATCGTTTTGGCCCACAAAAGCAATGATTTCTGAATCAAGAGAGCATTTGTACTTTATATAGAGTCATGATTCTGGTTTTACAAACATGTGCAAGAGAAAGCCAGTGTTGTTTAAGCCACTAAATACAGTATTCTGTAATACAACTGTACAGTGCATTATAATAACAGAATATGTGAAGCATTTGAACAATAGTATTTAAACAGCAATAATGCACTCTTGATGTAGCATCTCTAAAAGTACCCCTAAAAATGAAGGTTGTGACACTAAAAGTTGGAGGCCATTTTTGTAATAGAATTCTTCTCATTTGATTATGTAACTTGGGTGACTTGAATCTACTGTATTGCCAATACACATGAAAACTGAATTGAAATGCTTCGGATTCTAGTTTCCAATGTACCAGACAACTGTAACAGTCTCTTTATATGTCAGTATGCACTAAAAATAAAAGCACATGATTTACCAAGCCAAAAAAACAATGTTGGAAGTGATTCTTTTTCCATTTTGTCTTCTAAATGTCACAGTGTTTTTTGGGGTGTTCCTCTATAAATTCATTAAGCAGATGGCAGGCAGAGCGGCTCATGGTTGCCTTGCATTTCTTTTGTTCTGGTATGTTCTCAATCCACATGTCATTGTTCAGTACATACCTGAAACTTTAGAAACAACAGAAGAATGTTATACAAATCAAAAACAACAATTTGCGTTCCTTTGTATTTTGAATAAAGGATTTCAAGGCTCACTGTTGTCCATCATTATTGAGCACTGATACTGCATCATCCTGCCCCATGATCAGATAGTGAGCTTCATTTTTTAGCTCCAATTCATCACAAGATAAGCGCAGTATCATCTGACGTGTGGCACCTTTCTGGACACCAGAGTCTAACACCCCTTAAAACAGGAAAAAATGTATTTATGCAGTAAGAAATTACAATAGGGTTCTATGTTATCAGCATTAGGTTGTGGACCTTACAGAATCCATACCATTTACATTTATTATTTTATTAGACACTTTTTTCCAAAGTGACTTTTAAATGAGGTAAATGTACAGTCTGCAATTACAGGGTTAATTCTGAAATAATGGCTAGCTGACTGTATTTTATGCAAATATTCACCACATCCTATAAGGTAAGAATATTTCCAGGCCAAAATATGTTTTAATAGAACATTTATTTAGTTTCAACATTCATATACAAACATATATATCAGAAATAAGAAAATACATTTCCAAGATCAAAACAAAATGTATAAAATAATCTTTCTGCAACTATCAACACAGTAATTTTTTATGGAGAGCAAAATAATTTTTTTAATGCTTTAATAACATTATCTTTTAAAATATATTTTAAAAAAATATACCAACAATTGCCAAAATATATTGTCTACCAATATATTTACAAAAAAAATTATATCGTTTTTTTTTTATTTAAAAAAATATAATATATATATATATATACATATATTATATATTACACATTTACTGGTTTAACTAATTTCATGATTTAAGCTAGATATTATATTAAAAGTTTCACAAAAGTTCTCTCAATACAAATAGTAAATCTTGACAGGAGAGACATGAAAATAGAGCAAAATGCTGAAAAAAATAATAATTTACTACATTTTTTCAAGGCAAGTGGTGGCAATCAATTTGCTTTAGCTACATATAAATAACAAATTTGGTTGACTAACTTTCAACATCTTTTTTTTATTAAAATATAGCTAAAATAAATTGTTTTCAACCACTTAAAAAATTATTGTTTTTATAATGACATTTTTAACCGCTAGATGGCGTAACTCACCCATCAAAATTAAGTATTCAAAACAGCGTCACAATAACTTACCTATCTGAAGAACATCTGTGACTAATGTAGTGTAGTACATAAAAACGTCATCGGTGCTTGAGTTGAGAATTTTGATCAGATAGGCTATAGAAAACATGACATTTAAAATACAAATATAAGTATCTGAGACTTGTCAACATATTTGTACATTATTTGCTTTTACTTTCTTACCATAGTCAACAGCAGGACTGAAACATGCATAGCTACTCCGGGTGTTTTGTTTCATATCCTTGCTGAAGGTGACTTTCAGCTTTGGACAACCACCTGAAAATAAGTGTGAAACATCAAATAGACACCTTGTTTCCATCGAAGCAAAACGTCTCACAGTACACAGAGTTATCCCCACCTTCAGCACATGTACACACATCCCCGCTGCACAGTTTGGAAATCATGGAGCTTTTGTCAGGGGCTGTATAGAATATACCACATCTCGTTTCTGTGTAACACATTGTATAAATTGCATTAGTCAATGATCAGAATTTAGAAGAGTTGTCTTTGAGCGATTGGTTCATAGCGTTTGATGACCTGGGTTGTAATAGTCATAAATGACAGCAGAAGCAGGCTGGACAAGGCCCATGGGAACAACCTGCTCGGCACCAAACTGAAGACACTCCTCTCTTTCAGTAATCTGTTGACATAAAATCAAATCTTTTATGTATTGGCTGCATAGATACTGATGAGCCAGTTTCACCACATTATAGCATTTATGTTTAAATTCAGCAGAAAAGACAAACTAAAAATGAAGAAAACCAAGAACATATATCAGACTCGTGGAATACTGGAATTAATTTTTTTTTACCTTTGCAAAATAAAGAAAGACTTTATTATGGTGGACTTCATAGTGATCCATGTACCTTTCTGAGCCCTTTACATTCTATGAAGAAAAGAAAAGAAAAGATAAGCTTAATTAATTTCTTATAAGTCATATGTATAAGTCATTAAGTAGTAATTAATTTTGGACTAAATATGCAACCTTATTACTCATTTATTTATTTTGTATTTACTTATTTTGTTATGTCTTATTTTTATTTTATTATTATGTTTGATTTTTATTTGACATTTTGATGCTCAATGTTTATTCCTAAAATAAAATGTATAATAAAATAAAAAAAATGAAGGAGGCAGAGAGATGTAAATTTAGTTTTGTGTGTGTTTCTTTTTATAAATACATATATTAAAATAATAATAATAATAATAAAAAATAAAAAAGCAAATGCACATGTTCCAAATCCTTGCTGTTTGGTATCAGTCCGCTTAGAAGTGAGATTTCCACTATGACCATGCCCACAGTATTCTCCTTTTTCATGCTGTTTGAAGACAGGAAATAAAAAACAATGCTGATTTCAGAGAGCTGCTATTCTGCTGAATATTTATACAGCAAATCAATACATTTCTGTGCTCACCCCACACACACTGTGTATATGACTGAACTCTCTTTCTTTTGCTCCTCTGAGATTTGTCTTTTTCTACGAGTACGAAGATCAAACCATTCGATGCTGCTCATGGGCTCATCTTTTTGAACTTCATCAGTGTCATAATTGTAATAGTCCTCAAACATTTCTTCTTTATCGTACTTTTCTAGAGAAGAGAATATTGATTTTTAGTTTGATGTTATCTAAGGTAAAATATTATTAGATAACGTTTTAACATTTGCTCCTCATCCTCTTCACCTGAGGTCATTCACACTCAAATATTAGAAGTCTCATTGACTTTTAAATCTTCAATATCCTGTCAACAGGTAAATGATTTTCATATAAAATTCATACATTGCAGTGGACTCAATTCATATTTAATTTGTTGTTTAGAGTGACCTCTTCCATGATATTTTACTTACTGTATTCCAGCTCTCCGTTTACTGTAACACTAAGGTGAAAAAGATCACAGTGTGATTCATCCTTCTTCATAGTTCGGTATGTCTGCACAATCTGTAATGAGAAAAATGGCATTCATAATACTATAAACCGAAAGACTATAAATCAACAATAAATTACACAGGGGAAAAATGTCTTACTGCTAATGTTCCACGTCCTGTTCCCTGAACATTTAGGGAAACTTTACCAGCATTTCTGACCTGTGAGAACAAGTGCACATATAGTAAAGGGTCTTTCGCCTGTTATGGCATAGTTTATCACACATTTAATATCACATGTTTTTAATTTTCCTTTTTTAAAACTTTCTAGTAACTTGAAGGTGGAATAAGTGGGAGGGGCAGTGCTGTTTTCAGCACTTTTAGGAATGTCAACTTTTAGGAATATACTAGAACTGTTTCTGAGTAATGTTTCTTACCTTAACAGCTTCTGCGGTGAGTTCATTATGTTTGGTCAGGTGTAAATCATGCTTCTTGCCATTCGGAAGGCACATTTCCACCCTCAGATTGAAGTCTTCTACATCATTGTTCTGCATGCTGTATTTTGTCAGAGCCTCAAGGGCCACGACTGTGTCCTATAATTAAAGGTAAAAATAAAAGGAATTCATTAAAGATTCATGCAATCTGAAAAACCAACCAAGGTAAAAGATTTAGTTTAAAAAATTTAAGTTTAAAAATGCTCATTTGCCAAAATGCTATTATTTTCTACTTTTACAAAGTTTGCAACACCAGCCCCAGTTTTAATTTCCTATGGTACTAAATGTACTTGTACAGCAACATGAGGTTAGACTGTAGTTCAAGGCAAGCTCGATTCCAGTCGATGTAATTTTTATAGAGATTTATGCAATACAGATTGTGAAATCAGCTTCACAGCGATAAACAGGAAAACAGATCAATCAATCTATGAAACAAATATGACCACTCTAAAAACAAACACAGCTGTCTGTCACATTTGAACACAAAAGGTTTTATTGACTTGTTTGTAAAAATCTCAAAATCTAATTATGAGAAATTATAAAAAGCAACATTTGATTTTAATTATTATTAATTAAATAATGTTTAAAATATATATATATATATATATATATATATATATATTTATTCCTGTGACGCAAAACTGAATTTTCAGCATTAACTACTACAGCCTTCAGTGTCACATGATACTTCAGAAATCATTCTAATTTGCTGATTTGGTGCTTGAGTAACATTTCTTGTAATTTTCATTAAAAAATGACTATTATGTTAAAAACAGTTGTGCTGCTTAATATTTTTGTGTAATACATTTTTAATACATTTTATTCTTTGAATAGAAAGTTCAAAAGAACAACATTTATTTGAAAATGTAACATTATAAATGTAGTTATTTAATTTAATGTGTCCTTGATAAATAAAAGTACTTATTAATTGACCCCAAAACTTTAAAACTGACTAATTGACCCTTCGCAGGTAGTCTGATTGACAGGTGATCTGACCAATCATAATGCAGAATCTGCCATTTTTGTCTGGCAAACACACCACACAGGAGAGTAGATTAATGTTGGTGGACTTGAATTTAAAGAATTGTATGTACTGATGTCTTTCCACGGTAGAAATAAGATACCTTCATGTTATAACAAGTAAAGAGGAACAGATATTTGGGTAACTTGCTGCTTGACCTGAGGAGCTACTGTGATAGTCAGTGAGGCACAACACAATAAAAAGCCACAAAACTGTATTTACTGGTTTAAAAAATGGCTAAATTTTACAGCAGAGGTTTTGTTTCATACCTAACCTAACATGCTCTGTCTTGTCTGTTGGTGCGTTTGCTCTTTGCATAATGTATTTAATGTATTTAATGTATTTTTCACTGTGTGAGATTGTGAGAGGGGCGGGTCTATGCGAAGGGTCAATTAAAAAATACAATTGAATCATTTTATGGTTAAAATACCACAACCCACCTGTGTGGACTGGAATCCACCACCATATTTGCGCTGCTCTGTCAGCCAGTTTGCAGCATTTTTAGCAGTTATCTTGTCCTGCAAAGACAGTGCGCTGAGCAGAGCATATGCTGTGGTCTCCACAGATTCAGCGTCAGCTTTTTCTGCAGAAATACCTCTGCTACCTTTCGCATTCCAGAAACACTCGTCTTCACAAAAAGTAGAGAAAAGGTGATGTGAGAATTGAAATATATGATGCTAACCACACTTTTATCATATATCTGTTGCTTATATTAAGTAGTTTATGGCCTAATACATTACTGACCTTTTTCACAATTAGCAATGCTTTTTAGCTTTCGGTATGCTTGTTGGGCTCCTGCACTTTGCTGGTCATGCAATGACAAGGCATAAGCTGTGATTGCAAGCGAGTAGGGACTTTTCAAAGCATCCAACTGTCCCTCAAGGTAGGACTTTGCTTCATCCATTGCTGCTCTCTGAAAACAAATAGAGGTTGTACAGGTTTGCTTATCCGGTAGTTAATAAATAGAGAAGATATTTTGTAACTAGAGTAAATATTACCAGTTCTGTGTCGCTTCCCAGTTCATACACTTTCAAAGCACGGTTCATTGCAATAAGGATGAAGGCAGTTAGGGGAATATCATCTTTTGCCTTTCCAACTCCTCCCTGAGCACAAATATTAGTTTTTGTTTAATCATAGATAGCAATCATCACTGGCAAATAAAAGCAATGCACCCATATGGCTTTACCTTCATTCCTCTGTCATACAGTCGATTAGGATCGTCCCATGCACCATTGCTCTTCTGTTTGGAAATGATATAAGACATGGACTCCTGAATATAAGAATCTTCCACACTGATAATGTCCCGAGACTCTGTCAGCTCCTTGGCAATAAATGCTGTAAGCCTATAAAAAAAGATTTGATAGAAGAAAAACAAGAAAAAAACAGTTTGTGTGGGTTTCTTAAACTTAATTATTTCAATAAGTTTTAACCATTTGGCAGACACTTTTGTCAAGGCCTTGGCATTGCAAGTGCAAACGTACCAAATACTGCTGGGAGTCTTTAGAAACGCTCCGTAAGAACCATCACTTTTCTTGTATGTGAGGACTGTGTTATAACCTGTTACATGAGAAGATGTAACAAGTATGTGGTATATATGATTTTCAACATGCTATCGTTATTTGTGTATACAAATAGAACCTAACAACAACACTTGCCTGTCATATAAATATGCCACTTTTTGATGCATGCAGTACTGTGCGAAATTTTGGGGCCAGTAAGATATTTTTTTAAAGAAATTACTGCTTGTATTCCGCAAAGATGCATTAATTGTATCAAAAGTTACAGCAAACACATTTGTAATGTATCCCCCTCTGCCTCAGCCTTGCTGAGCATAAGAGACCACTTTCAAAAACATCAAAAAACGTCTTTCTGACCCCAAAATTTTAAAAAGATTACTCTTAATGGAGAAGTATATCTCTGTTGAATTATTCACTTCTTCACAGAGAATTCCTCCTCTCACTTTTAGTTTATAAACCTTTAGAACATTTACTTAAAGCACACGCACCGGTTTGGATCATTGACTGGGCCTCATCTCTGCGTTCAGCTTTCAGTGATAACCATTGTTTGGTGGCATCCAGGTATCTCATGGCATAAATAGCAGGAGACATCTTCACCATAGTTTGCTCCGCACAGCCAGTGGGCAGCTGAATGAGATTATTGATACCCTCCAGGTTTAGACAGTTGTGTACCGACTCACTTACCACTCCACCTGCAAAATAACATGGTCACTCTCATAAACTTTGTGAAAGAGCATGGCAGAGGAAAATCAATAAATCAATCTGTCTGTCTGTCTGTCCCACCTCACCTTTTAAACTCAAAGAGATTTCTGAGTCCGCCCCACCAGGGATCTCATCAGCAGGGTCTGGAATATCAATCTCTAATTTCCTCACTGTACACATGAGAAGACAAAAAAATGTTATTACACTGATAAAAAGACTAAGAATAGATCTACTGACTACATAAGCTTATTGAATTCTTACATTTTGAATCAATGCTGTACGTTCTGTCAACAGTGGCAATTTCCCCTTCCCCCTAAACACAGGATTTGAAAGAGAGTTTTTCAGTTTCATACTAAATTAATTATAACAAATGTGATCCTGGACAACAAAACCAGTCTTAAGTTAGTGGGGTATATTTGTAGCAATAGCCAAAAATACACATGTGCCAAAATTATTGATTTTTCTTTTTTGCCAAAATCATTAGTATATTAATTAAAGATCATGTTCCATTAAGATATTTTGTAAATTTCCTACTGTAAATACACTAAAACTTAATTTTTGATTAGTATGCGCTGATAAGAACTTGATTCAGACAATTTTAAAGGCAATTTTCTCAATATTTAGTTTAATATTTTTTAATATTAATATTTTTTTGCATCCTCAGATTCCAGATTTTCAATTGTATCTCAGCCAAATATTGTCCTATTCTAACAAACTTAAAATTGACACTCATGACTGATTTTGTGGTCCAGGCTCACAAATAAGAACACTTCCTTCAGTTTCTCAGGTACGGTATGTTGCACTGAAGCGCAGTAAAATCAGGGTATGCCATTTTACACACTTTACCTCCACACGAAGCAGCTTTTCTACTCCATCATTAGCACCGTTTGAGGCTTCAGCCAGGACTTTGATGGGGATATTTCCGATAACAAGGGGCACCACAGTGAAATACACAGATACTGCTGAGTTACCAGGAACCATGACCTCCTCCTCCACATCACTCCCACCAGCGGTGCACAAATCTTTCTTCTTATCCATCTTCACCTTTACCTACAGAGTCAAATGATACAGCATTTAAATTCTGTTCGTCACACCATGCCAGAATCTACTCATTTGTCTAATACTTTTCAGGCACGTGTCCTATGAGGCTTTTCCACTGCATACATTATCTAGTACCTAAAAGTTCCAAGTGAGCTGTATCAATAATAAAATGTGACATGTACTGTAAATAAAGCTTCATTAAATTAAATTGAATACCTTTAAACTCTCTTCCTTGTAATTGAACACTATTGCTTTAACCTGAAGCTGCTCATTTCTCTTCACAGAGTAAGGAAGGTTGACGGACAAAAAGAAATCCTTGAAGACCCTAAGGGGCTTTGGTTCTGCAATGCAGAATCCTGGAGAAAAAACAACAACAAAAAACAACAACAAAAAAAACAACTGAAAACTGGTCAGTATCTAAACAGCACACAAAATGATATTTATCCCAAAAAAACTTTTGTTTTCAAGAAAAGTTTTGTTTTGAAGATTTTGAGTTTCTGTCAACCTTTAGTGGGAGAAATGCCCACAGCCTGGACTTCCCATGTGGTAATGGAATCAGGAGCAACTACATCATGTCTAAAAGTTTACAAAACACATTTACATAAAAAAAATGACATTAGAACTGATTTTTTCTCTTTATTAGAACAGAAAACAGGGTGACCTGATCATGCCATCTCTGTCTGCTTGAATAACTGTCCACATCCATGATTGTGGGAAATATTTACGGATGTAGATAGCATCCTCGTTAATCACAATTTCATCCAGTATGTCGTCAGTGACTACAGTGAGAAACAGAAAAAGAGAGTAGTTAATGAGTTCAGCTTTTCAAAGTAGCAACTTTGGCAAGCCACTCCTTGCCCTAAACAAAAAAAACAATACATATATATATATATATATATATATATATAGTTTTTTTGTTTAGGGC
>JAUMHE010000019.1:1508342-1524637 GCA_032359235.1 Enteromius mattozi
TCGAACTTAGAAAACATAAAATTGGAGTCAGATTAAACGAGGTAAACGTAAAAGTAAAATTAGAAACCAAAATTAGAGAAAGAGGAGTATTTTTCACAGGAGCGCTGAAGAGCGCTGGAAGTGAGACACGCAGATCCGGGCCAGAAAACCCGGAACCTTTCATTAGCATAGTGTACCATTTGATTTTGTGGGGTTCACCATTGTACATAATCACAAATGTGTTACCTTTTGAAGCCTTAGTTTGTTTTTGCTCAGAATATAAACTGCAGAGTCCACTGCGGCAAGAGCCACCTTACTCCCCGGATCTGTTCTGACTTTCACTTCAAGCTTTGTTGCAGGTTTTAGCTCAGGCAGTGGATCAATTTCTACCTACACACAAATTGGTATTTTACATTTGAGCTAAAGCACATTCGAAATCAATCAAAGTAAAATGTAATATCACTTCAGATTTAGATTCTGAAAGAATCTCATCAGTTATACCTTGCCTTTGCAGACATCTTTCACATCGACCCACACAGAGTCAGCCACTATTTTTTCTTTTGGCGAAGAGCCTATAAAATAGTAGGCGACCAGCCGAAAAGAAGGCACCATCTCCACTTCAACATTCAAACTGACTGTTGTGATTTCAGCTCTCGACACCTTTCCCATCTGCACAATTTGTCCCTTGCTCCAAACCTGTGGAAATAATTATTTTGAAGACATTAGATTGAAGTTTAAAGCTCAGTACCCCCCCCCGCCCCCCCAAAAAAAAAAAAACAATACAACATCAGAGCTGATTGTTCTTACCATATAGTAAATAAAAGTGGGTTTTGCTGCACCCTGAGGTGTAATGTCCCGTAATGTGACTTTCAAGGCCTCTCCAGGCTGCAGGAACTGATGCTTCACTTCCAAACTAAGATAGCTCTGTTCCTCTGGTTTTGTTGCAATGGCCATCATCTTTTGATCACTATGAATGAGCTCCTGGTCGCTTCCCTCTGCAAATACCTGCAAAATTAATAGTTATTAAATTGATAGTTTTAGTCCTGTTAACTGCCACAAGAACACATGAAATGTTGATAGCTGATTCAAAACAATGTAATTGTATATTTTGGCCCCGTAAAGCAATAGTCCACCAAAAAATTTAAATGTTGTCATCCTCAGAGCGTTCAAGATGTAGAGGGGTTTGTTTTGGGGGAATCTAGCATTACATCACTTGTGGACCAATGCATCCCCTGCAGTGAATGGGTACCGTCAGAATAAAAGTCCAAACAGCTTAATGACTCCTCTTCCAATGAATAAAGAAACTCATCTACATCGTGGATGGCCAGAGAGTGAGAAAATTGTTGGGGAAATGTCATTTTTGAGTGAACTATTCCTTTAATTTGGACTTTAGAATGACAATAAGGCTATAACAAAATGACTATCCTGTGAAGTCTTACCCTTACAGCTAAAGTTTTAGCGTGTGGTGGTATTTGAAAGGACATGGCTACATCTCCCATGTCATTTCCCCAGCCCTCATTGTTCAGAATCTGCTCTGGCGATTCGTCTATTGTAACAGTGGCTGTAAATTTCAAGTTTGGGACTCTGCTGCCATCTGGATAAGTTGCAGTCGCCTGCAAAAAAAAAAGTAAATAAATGACAAAACTTTTTTGTGTGTATATGCAGGTGTGGTACTAGCAATCATATATTTTAATTAAAGTCATAGACACTCAGAGATATAAAAAAGAATAATGCTTCATTTTGTTATGCGGAAATGCTTTAGGTCACATACCAAAATGGTAAACATGCCACCTGGGGTGAAATATGTCTTGGTTTTTGACAGATCAACAACATATGGGGATGTCACAATCTTCACAGAAGAACTCTCAGCTTCCTCCAGATTGCCACCTGCATAAAATAAGGATGAATATTCATTGTGATATAATTCTTAGTCATTAGACATATTTTCATGTCAATCTAGAGATAGTAGTAAAAAGATAAAGTAAATTTAACTGAATAAAATAAGTGAATAAACATTATTTTAGCACTATTATTATTTTGCACTTGTAACTTGCATTTCATAATCTAATCTTTAGGGTGCTTTTTGTTTATGACTCACTAGCTTTTTCCAAAACCGAGACTGCGATATAAAGATAATATCCCTCTATATGGCCACGAGTGTTATTTTCTGACGCTGACTTTAAGTCCTCGGTGAGTACCTCTGTTTCTGCAGTACCATCTTCAACCTATGTAACAGCAGAATACAGCTATCAAATACATCAAATCAAATTAAGCACATATAATTATCAGAAATATATGTATTTTGTATAATTATTTTTTTTTCTGATGCAAAATACTTACTTCTATTTGTTTTTCAGTGCCTGGAAGATATATCTTATTACCCTTTTCATCAATCAATCCAAATCGAATATATGCAATGCCGCTGACCCCCTTCCCATAAGTATATCTGAGAACACCAAAAGCTAATGAGTAGCATGGCAATATCTCAAGTCAACACCAAACGAAACCAAACATGAGGCTGTAGTGTACTTACCTAGCAGAGATGTTGAATGGAAAGGACTCGCTTTTCAAAACATGGTAAGGCTGTGAAGCCTCAATGGTAACCTCAAACGTGGGCAAAACTGTAAAGAACGAAATGCCATTTCTAAGGGTTAAAGTGACAAGTGAAAAAATAAGAATGATCAGAATAGATACGCCTAGAGTTTCATAACACCTACCATATTCCTTTATCTCAAACTCCAACGATGTGGTAGATTCAGGGTACTTATGATATGAAGTAATGATTTTCCATTTACCTGCCCTGAAGGATTAATACAATTACACAGATTAATGACATAGCTGTCCTTTATACTGTAATGTTGCCCATTGTATAAGAATATATGATATGTATATATCACATATGTAACAACCAAAGCTTTAATCAATTACAAATACATGACACACATTATTTAGTGTTAGCTAATGTTTAATTGTTTAGTGTTTATGTATTGTTCATGCAGGTAACTTACTGCTCTACTTCTGGTATTGAGATAGTTTTTTCCAATATTTGGTCAGAAGTCAAAATATGATTGTAAACAATAAAGCCTTTGCAGTTCTGTAAAAAGAAAACAAAGCCTGCTCATTCCAGGTAACTGTGAGCATAATTTTGCATTTCATCATTGACAGAAACAACTTACAGTTATTTGAACATGGATTTCATCATTTATGGGGACCATGTAGTTGTCTAGGGTGAAGATTCTGTATTTGACTAAGAAACATAGAATAAAGAGAGAGTATACAAGATGGGCAATTTTTAATACTAGTAAGATTTAGTAAAAGAAAAATAATATTACAAATAAATAAGAAAATAAATTATCATACCAGTTTCTCCTGGATTATAAATTGGCTTGTCTGTTTGAATGAAAATATACCCTCTTTTTGTTGACAAAAAAATGCTGGTTTTTTTTAAATGTATGTTTTGGGCAACAAAGACATCACTGCTTGTGGCTGCAAGTTGAACGTACTTGTCTACTTTTGTACTTCCATACATGCTATAATCAACCTGTGGTGCATGAGATAGAAAAGACATTGGAAGTTGAGAAACACACTTTAAAACTTTCACTAAATATGAAGTGTACAGACATACCTTAAGTTTTACTAAAGCCTGGTAGGCATTGTCATCATTGAGGACTATAGTTTTCTTTTCGGACACAAATTTTCCAGAGATCTGGTCTTGAAAGTATAACTGCATTCTAGTTGCTTTAGTTGCTCCATGAAGCTGCACACTTACAGTCTCTTCTACTCCCACATGAATTATATTTGGAGCAACAATTAGGCATCTATACATGAATAACAGCATACATAGTGAGAGGATAGAACAAAATTCATGAAAAATTTCTAATTTGTAAAATGTAGTCATTAACTGTAGTACTTACGTGGGTCTCTGTGCATCTATTGTTAGAAAAACAAAAAACGCAAAAAACAAAGAGCAGATCATTTTGCTGCGATACTTTTTCCTATGTGCCTATTCCATTAGGACAGCTACTAACATCACGTACCTACTAACTCAGCGTATAAAAACTATTTCCCACCTTCACAAAATTGGGCTTTGACACTAGGTAGGGAAAAAAAGAAGAGGATGGGAGAAAGGAAATCTTGGCAAAAACATCATAGTCATGTGATTTACAAGAAATCCTGGTCATAATAAAACACAGCAGGGAGAGCAGCTGTCTGGAGCAAAGGCAACGAGAAAAGAAAACAATCTAATTAATAAAGCACTTTTATGTAGGCTATTTTATGCCATGTGTCTGCATTAATTTTAGTAATGCCATTAATAAAATGCTTCTTTCTTAAACATTTCAGTCTATAATATCTCAGTAGCCTATTGGCAACTTTCCTCACTTGAATTCTCCCACCAATGCAGGACTTGATACTGTGGGGAAAGTGATTTGGTTTTAAAACATTTTTTGTTATGCTGGTTGAAAATCTCCTCACACCCTGAAAGCAACCACTAAGTTATTTGGTCTAATGTAATCATATTATATTTTTATATTGTCTGTAGAAGGCATAGGACTATAAAACGTTTGTTCACACCAAGGCCGTAGTAGACTACTACCCAGGCCCAGATAAAGAATTCAGAGGCCCCTGGGCACAATGTCTTGTCGGGCATTAATCATCATATTAATCTATGTAGCAATTCTCGTCTTTCCGTCCCCACATTTAGGACCTCTTATTAAGACTTTTTGTTTCAATTAAGACTTTTCATGGCCGTAAATTTAAACAATTTAACTTAAGATTTTTAGGGATCCACGGAAACCCTGAAAACATAGTTCAATGCAAACATGTATTTGGGAAAAAAGGTTTTGTTGACTATGAATTTTACCTTTGAAATCTGAGGCAAGTGCAACTCTGATGTCCCCATTATTTGTGCAGTGGTGTGATGGTGATTTAAAGTGCCCCTATAATGGGTTATGAAAGGTTCATATCTTGGTTTTGGAAGTCCCAAATAATAGGTTGACATGCATGCAAGGTCAAAAAACACTTTAATTTTCTTATAATATGCATTTACCTTATTTGTTCAATGACTCCCAACCCACCTGATTCATTCAATGATTAAGAGCGACCTCTTCTGGTTGGATAATATTTTAACATCATAAACTGAAAGCAATCTTTACGTTACTTACTTTTCAAATATTTTAAAATTTATCATCTGAGTCAAATATGATCCAGCGGGCTGTACTAAAAGACAATTGCCATTTGCCCATCCCTGCAGCAACATAGGCTATAAACAATAATAATATTCTAATATTAATAAAATATGGCAGTGCATCAAAACGCCATCAGTTTGCCAAAAAGAACAGACTGTTTTACGCCCATATTTACACAAGGTCAGGTGTACATTTCTTTTGTACCAACTTACGGCTTTATGAACGATTAAAAAAGTTTGTTCTGCTCTTTTTACAGTCTATGGTTCTGCTATACACAGCCCGGCCAAATGTGGATTCGAACCACTGCCTACACCACTGAAGCCATTCAAGCAATGTTTTTTTTTAAATCTTGAGTGAAAAAAAAAATTGCATTTAAAATGAGTTTTTAGATGTGTGTAGAACTTCTCTTTTGCGCGTGCGACCTTTCACTAGTTTGCTCCCCTGATGCCCGCCCTCGGTGCTCTCGGCTCGCTTGCTTAAAACAACCAAAGTCCCTTTTTGGAAAGTCCTGTCACTCCGCCGCCATATTTGCAACACCTCCAGGCAGTTCAAACAAGACCAAGTTCTAGCTAAATAAATGGGGGGATCCTTAAATCTCAAAACTGGCAACCGTGTTATCCCCAGAGTGCATGATACATAGAACTAGAAGAACTTAGTGCTCTTGTGGCCTAGCACAGCACTGTTTGGCTTCTAAGAGCAAAATGACGGTCTGTCGTTCCTGAATGAATCAACCGTTTGAATGACTCGGTTCAATCGCAATGACTCACTTATTAACAAATGTCTTATTTTTCTAATTCACTGATTAAATATAAGAATTCGACTCAAAAGATAATGGAAAATCAATTAAAACATATTGGAAAAGACTGATTTCTGTCAGTGAGAATTAATATTCATTTTTAATCATACTTGATTTTTCCCGAAGGCTACCAGGATAATTATAACTTGAGTTTATTAAATTCATAAACATAAAATATATCTTCTCTACTGTTGTGTTAAATAAGTTGATTATCTGAACGTGCTCCTCCCAAACCTTGTTAATAAAACATTATTTGCAGCTGAGTGATGGCATTTATATGGAAGCCCATTTCTGCCACATAAAAATGCTTTGGAAAACAAAATTATCACATAAAGGCCACTTCACACCGCACAGACAAACGGCAACAAACAAGATGTTTAGAATCTTATGAAATGTTCACAGTGCACCAACAGACACCGACCAACTCTCACTGACTGGGAAAAAATGGATGATCCTATATCCACAATCCAAGTTTTACTCTTATTAATGTCTTTGTGTGTCATTATTCCCATGAAAAGACAAGGAATAAAACAAAAGAGGCTGTGGGTGAAGCAGTGGTTGCTGTCATTTGAATGAAAACAAACTGCAACCAACTCCAACCAACACCTGACAGGGGGTAACACACTGATCCAACAAACTCCAACAGACTAGTTTGATAAACTGAACACCCCACGGGAGATACCCCTATCAGAATTTCAGAGAGTATCCCATAAAGCCAGACGGGCCAGTAGAGACATCATCAGAGAGTGGAAGTCACTGCTCCTTCACCTGCTCAGAATTTGACTGTGAGAGAGAACTGTCCCTCATCAGCTCACATAACAAAGATGAACATCCACCTGAAGGCAAGGACTGTGCTGTTTCATTTATCTGACACCTAAATTAAAGATGTTAAAAAAAAAATAGGGTGAATATTGGTTTTGCCCGTTAGTTATTTTATTCAGAAATCCAAAACATATCACTTAATGTAAAATTTTCATTTAGTTAATCACAGTACTGACCAGAACCAATAGTGCTATTTTGTGGTTTGATCACATGAAGAAAAAAAAAACTCTACTGGAGTTTGGGCGCCATCTAGTGGTCATCTAATGTCTTTTCCCTGCAAGAGTGAACATAAAATAAGAAGTTGAACCTTGGTTGAGTTTGATTCTGCTGTTTCAGCTGCAGATTGGTCCAGAAGACCAATTATTCTGAAAGCCCCTTGTGAAGATGTGAGGAAGATGTGGTCAGCTATCATGTTGTTGTTGGATTTATGTTTGCTATACATTTTATTCACGTGCTAATACATTTTGGAAATGCAGACAAGGCCTAACGTAGCTAAAACACTTTGAAATCCCGTGAACATTTTCAAGGTGAAAGATTTAAAAAAGGATTGATTGTGTCCATTGTGCCCAGAAAAAAAAGAGTTTTTTGAGAATTGACTTTTTGTGATATCATTACTCAATAGTGGGGTACGTTTTTTTTTTTTTTACAATGGCAATTATATTATTACAAACAGATGTTAAAATCAACAAACTGTGTACAATTCCAACTTTTGAAAAATTATTTTAATTTGACCCATAAAAATGAAAAAAAAAAGATAATTATAAAAATTCACAAAACACAAGCAAAATGTAAAAAATAAATACAGTATGTTATTTTAAACGCCATCATTCAGAGGAATGGGGACTGTTCCAGTCCTTATAGTTTAGAAACCAGTTCATTGTGTTAAGTTTTTAGTATATTAGTTTTTTATCAAAGTAGTTTTGTTGCTTGGGACTGCACAATTTGGCATACTTTAAGCAGTTATAGTCAAAGATTTCTTCACTTAACAAATTTACAGTATTAATACATAGAATATGATATCTTGGAAAAATGACAGTAAAGAGTGATTTGATGTCATTGCTAAATATGGTTTAATTTCTTCTTAGGCAATATAAATGGTGTGAAAATGGTTAGAAATCCAACAAAGTATGTAAAATATCCTTACTCTGCAATATTTGTTAAAAAACATTATACAACATATACAGGTTCATTATATATCTTTGTCTGAGCGTTAAGATGGTTTCAGCTGAAGGTTGACATTTTTCCCTCTCATTCTCTTCATGAAGACGGCCTTGATTTCCTGAGATCTCAAACAGTGAATCATTGGGTTAACAACAGGTGGGAGAATACTGTAACATATAACAAACACAATCCAAACACCTGTAGGTATTTCAGTGGTTATGTCACATATATACATATGTACAGTATATCTAGGCAGAAAGTAATGGCATATGACTGAAAGCTGAGGGGTGCATGGAGAAAATGTTTAAATCGGGCCTGAACACTTGAGAGTTTGAAAACAGATCTTATGATGGCAAAGTACGAAAATATGATGAATACTGGAGGAGCTAAAAGAACAAACAAAGATACAGCTAAAGCATTTCTCCTCAGCTCAGTATTATCTCCACAGCTAATTTTAGCTAATGAATTGAAATCACAAAAACATTGATTTATTACATTTATAGTACAAAAGGAATGTTTTTTAGTTTGATAAGTAAGTAATGGTAACTATCCTAAAAAAAGTAACCAACACACTGTGCATGCATATGCAATATACTGGTTTGTGATAATAGCAGAATATCGAAGAGGGTCCAGGGCCTTTAATAACAAAATAACAGAACTAAGACCCCCTAAATAATGAGCAAAAAACATTTGCACCAAACATAAATGAAATGTTACATCATTGTCGTTAGCAAGATACTTTGCAGCTGTTCTGGGCAGAATGACGGTTCCAAGCAAAAGATCACACACTGCAAGATTAAAGAAGATCATGTAGGTGGATTAATGAAGACTTTTTTCATAAACAATAAATGCACCTCTATAGTAACAGAAATTCACTGACTCCTCAGTTTATGAACTCTTCCCTCGGTCACAAGACACACGTCATGAGACACATCATACTGTATGTTTGATGAGCTTTTCAAATACACATTCATATTTTATTAAGTTACTTTGCTAAATGGACAATGCAAATATATTTATTTGTATGCAATGGCTTAGTGACTTTCCACAACTTCAGCGGTGATGTTGGTTATGTAGCCTATACGAAAAACACATCCAGTGAAATTGAAGGCAAATTCCAAATGCCATTGTGCACCATTGAAGGCCAAAGGACAATCCAGGGGTTGTTTTTGAGACTGCAAATGTGTATTCTGGTGTTATAATTTATCAATATACAATATTCTTCCATATAGTACTTTGAGCTAACTGAAGAGTAATGAGTTTCTGTGCAAATCAGTGGGGGTGCACGCAGAGTCCACCCAAGGCCCCGTGGCTACCAGAGGGCCCCCAAGAGTAGCCTACATGAAATTACATTTTATTTCATTTATTTTAAATTTTCATTTGTGAAATATTATGTCGATGGGCAATGGTAATTATATGAAAGCGCAATAATAAATAATTAAATAATCTGTACATATAATTTTCTTATTTCCACATTGTTCCGGAAGAGCACTTCACCGCACTATGACCTCAGTGCAGTAAAACCAAAGAGAAGCCTAAGAGGCGAAATTCTGTAGTAATAAGGGCAACAGTCTGGATGGCACTGTGGAGGCGCTATCGCCATTTTGGACTGAAAACTGCTGAAAGTCACTATAAGATGCGAGAGAGCAAGTGCGCGAAACGCAATAAACTGGATGGACGTTGTCAGTGAGTGCAGCAAAGTAGTGTAACAAGGAAGAGTGCAAGAGATCACTTGTGTACTTGGTGAAATTATATAACAAGATAAAAATTCATATTGTTGTAGTTGTCTCTGTGTACTGAAAGCTGTGACACTAAAACAAATTCCTTGTATGTGCAAACATACTTGGCAATAAAGCTCTTTCGGATTCTGATATATTGTGCATCCCAAAAGTCACCGCGTCTCTCAGCCTAATCAGAAATGTAATAGGAAAGATAACTCATCAGTAAATTCTTGACACTTCCATGCTACTCCTCTCTCTTATGTCTTACAATATCTTTTAGATTTTTTTTTCTTTCACTACCACTTCCACTTATTCTCTATTACTGTGCACTTAATACAGTACAGAAATATTATCTGTTATAATCTATAACTACATTCACTATATTTTCCAGTCTCCGCTGTAGTGCCCGTGTCCTAAATTCCGAGAATGCACTGACGCTGTGACGGCACATTCCCATTTTCTATTGCTGTCTATGGAGGGTCTGATGGCTCTCTGATATCATCTAACATATCTTAATTTGTGTTCCAAAGATGAACGAAGGTCTTACGTGTTTGAAATGACATGAGGGTGAGTAATTAACCCTTTTACCCTGGGGCAGTCGTGGCCTTATGGATAAGGAGTTGGACTTGTAACCTGAAGGTCACTGGTTCGAGTCCCAGGTCCGGTGGGAATTGTAGGCGGTGGGAGTGAATATCCAGCACTCTCTCCACCTTCAATACCATGACTGGGGTGAGCCCCTTGAGCAAGGTACCGATCCCCCACCTGCTCCCTGGGAGCCACAGCACTGGCTGCCCACTGCTCCGGGTGTGTGTTCACTGTTGTGTGTGTGCACTTGGATGCGTTAAATGCAGAGCATGAATTCAAAGTATAACTAAAATATTGCTTCAGAATAAATTGTTTAACAAATTATATATTATATTATACGTTTGTAGAAAAATGTGTGATTTCCATCAGAGGTTTTGTCTTAATGTTCATATTAAAAAGGTCTTCAAAGTCTTAAATCCAACTTGTTCATATCTCTAGCCACCCTGATTACATCCTTGAATTTGAGGGTATTGGACCTGGAAAGTCCTTGAAAGATCCTTGAATTTGAAGTTAACCAAGGTGTCCTTGGGAATCCTGGTTCTTGTAAGCAAAACAAGTCAAAACACCTTTAGGACATATTGGATTTTTACATAATCTATATTCTTTTAGCTGCATTTTAGCATACCAAAGCACATAAATGTCTAAAATATTGAATATTTTTCATTTATTTTATGTGTTTTTTTTAGTTATGCTTTTAATAAAATAAAGAAATAAACTTTCTGATTATTTTCAAGTTTAAATGAATGTTGAGAAAAGGATTACATGGGAAACATTTAACACTTTTTAGCAAAGAACAACATTTCAAAGGAAATTAAAAAATAATCTAATAAATAAGAATTTGATGTATTTTCAGAGATTCATCACCACAGACAACAGAACATAAAAACAGCCCAGAAATGTAATATTAATTGTGTCATGTAAGGCTTTATAAAATGAATGGTTTATTCAGAACACTTACTGTACATTGTTTAGAGGAAAGAACATTTCAGAAATTAATATATGTTGGTAAACACCTAGTTTACTCATTATTATGACAATTACTGGTGGAGAAACTCATCTTCTCTAAAAAAAAATAATAATAATAAATATGTCATTAGTCTGATCAAAACCTTCACAGACAGAATAACAAGGAAATAGGAAATATCTGCAAAATAAATATGGTACAGTCAGTAAAAAAAGTTGTGAATCGGATACCCTTTCAAATGGTACTTGTATGTACAGTTATGTAATCTATAGGTAGTATTATATACCTTATAAGGTACTAATATTCATATTTTAGGGTAAAATAAGTTGAACATTTTGAAAGTGTACTATCACTGTAACAGATTTTGTACCATCTTTTGAGTGCGTATAGTGTAAACACTTAAATATTTTATGCTCTACCCAAAAACATGGTCATCTGCATGCTAACTTTTCTCTGTCTGATTCTCCTCCTTAATGCATCTTTGATTTCTTTTGTTCTGAAGCAGTATATTATTGGATTGACAACAGGTGGAAGCAGATTGTACCACAAAGTTAACATAATCCGAAGGTCAGGAGTGACTGCAGTTGTTAAATCAAATGTATATACAACACATCTGGGGACAAAATACAGAAAAACAATAAAAAGCTGAGGAGTACAAGTTGATAATGTCTTATATCGAGCCTGAATGTTTGAGATTTTGAAAACAGACGTGAAGATGGCAATAAAAGTAAATATGATAAAAGTGAAAGGGCTCAAAAGAACAAACATGCCACATGAAAATGCAAACAGCCTTTTCTGTTTTATGTCTCGACAAGAGAGCTTAATGATTGCATTTCGTTCACAATAGATTTGGGTTATTATGTTGGAATTGCAGTAGGGCTCATCAAAGGCATGATAAACAAGGACTGCTATCAGAGGAATCAGCATTGTCCAAATCATGCTACCTACAATAAAAACGGTCTTGTTTGTAATAAGGACACAGTATCTCAGTGGGTTATGTACTGCAACAAACCGATCAATGGCAACTAACAGTATGACAAAAGCATTAAAGCTCACCAAGTAGTGAACAAGAAACATCTGCACAAAACAACTATGAAATGATATAGTGTTGATACTGAAAATATATTTTGCAATGACTTTAGGGAGCGTGACAGTTCCAAAAGCAAGATCAGAAAATGCAAGAATACAATAGATCAAATAGGTGGGTTTCTGAAGGCTTCTCTCATAAGCAATAAATGCAATAATAAAGATGTTTCCTCCTGTTAGTGTCAAGTAGACAAAGAACAAAAGGGTTCCCATGGCTCCATAATACTGTGGATGGAGTCCTGGAAATCCCAGCAGATAGAATTCAGTAAAGACAGTGACATTAGTGAGGGTCATGACTCTAGAAATGCTTGGCAGTTACCAAATTGTGTACGCTACAAGAAAAAAAAGGAAAGAACAAAGCTGAAGAGGAAAGCATATATAATGACATATCAAACCATATACAAAATATTAAGGAATATATTGCCAAGTTGAACCATTTTAGGCCTATGCTTAAAATGAGAAAACCAGATGTGATTAGAATAGCTGTGTAATGCAAAACATAAATAGTAGCCTATAATTCCTGTAATCTTGTGTTTGCTAGATTCTAACCATTTAAGCATTTACCACAGATATAGAAGAAATGAAAGGATACCTTCTATGTCAGTGCCCATCAGATAATGACAAAAGTCGCTGTTTTTCATCTCTCTCTTAAGAAACCTCCCACACAGTGACAAAGTTTGACGGGTCTTGTTAGTGACCACATGGGCTTTGTTTCACAAAACGTTTAATTGTGTCCATTGGCTAAATATATATTTCATATAATGTAAAAGATGTGGAATTAACTCTAATAATTGTTCAAAAACTAAATTAATTGAAAACATATTCTTGTTATAATAAGATGATTGTCACCTGATGAGAAAACACTAAAACTGTGAAATACAAGATATGACAAGAAAATATGAATATCTGTCAATGATATACCAAAATTATGACTTTTGTATGCTTGAAGGCTTTGTAGAAGATATTTAGCCTGGATAAGGGGCCCAAATATATAAATATATAAAATAGAAGTAAAGATAGATTGTTATACTTGTTGATCTCAGTCTATTATTCTTGTTGAACTATACAAAACAATACATTTAAGGGTCATTTGTCTTATATTAATACTTAAAAGACAAAATATAATAATATAATGAGATATTGATGGACCAAAGACATACTTGTATGATTATTACATTTTAATTAAAACAACATTGAACATAAATGTTTCATTAAAGAGGTGAACAGAAAGTATCAGTTATTAAATTAAATAATATTTTTTATTTTTATTTTTATTTTTTTATGGCTGAATAATCATTTCTATACATCAGTGTTCATAAAATATCTTGTATGTATATGTGGTATGCAACAATACTGGACCATTTAGTTCCTTTTAACTAAGAGGAACCTTTGCATTACCTCCAACCTTTTTTTTATTAAATTTTTTAGTTATTGCCTCTTTGATGTCTTTAGTCCTGAAGCAATATATAAATGGGTTTATAACAGCAGGGACCAGACTGTACAACATGGAAACCACAATCCGGATATCAGTACTAAACTCATAACCAGCAACGTGTGTCATATACACGAAAGTTCTAGGTAAATAATAAAGACATATAATCAGTAACTGTGGGGTGCAGGTGGAGAATGTTTTATAATGTCCCTCAGAATTGGAAATTTTCGAGACAGAGATGATGATAGCGACATAAGAAAATATAATGAAACATAAAGGACCCCAAAGCACAAACATGGCAATGGCTGCTGTTGTGACTTTCATGGTAGATACATCTCCACATGTCAGTTTGCTTAAAGCGACATGATCACAGTAGCAATGAGGCATGACATTTGACCCACAGTATTTCATACTGAGGGCCAAGAGAGTGACTCCAACTAACTGCAGCATGTTTGCTATCCAAATGCATACACACATAATGGCAATAGTTGAATTTTTAATCAGGGTATGATATCTGAGAGGATTGGATATAGCTATGAATCGATCAAGAGCCATCAGTGCCAGACATGAGACATGAATTCGTAGCTCCTAGAAAACGGACAAAATACATCTGCGTGAAGCAGGTGTTGAATGATATGTTTTTGTCCGACATCCAGAACATTGCGATGACTCTTGGGTAGGTCGTCGTTCCAAGTGCGAGATCTGCCATTGTGAGGTTACAGAATATTAGGTAAGTTGGTTTTAGAATACTTTTCTCGTACATCACAAAGACAATAATGAAAATATTCCCAGTAGCAAGAAGAAGGTATAAGATGAAAAGCAAAGCTCCTACAAGTCCATAGTATTCAGAAGGAAGTCCAGGAAAACCTCGTAGATCAAACTCGGTGAAGACCGTTGTGTTTTGGTAGGTTCCATCGTTGCTGCTCGACCCCATCTGGAGAACTAAAAATGCAATACAATCTGCATGAATACAATCTGTACGTACAAAAGAAAATACACAGATGAACATTGTACATTTAAAGGATTTTAGCATAGACATTAATACTTTTAGCACAGAAAATGTTTTCATAGCAAACATTACATTTACAAATGAATGAGGTGACCAGGTACACGCACATGATCTTATTCAAACAGTGATAGTTACATGAACATATAGCACAAGTCAAAGTCCTCTGTTACGTTATGGTTAAGTTTACTTTGGCTTTGGGTTTTAAATGCTTACACTCGAGATACACGCTTGACGTAATATAACCCTCACATGTAAATTCAGAAAGCCTCCAGAGGGCCCTGAACATAGCAAATTTATTGTTTTGGTTACACTATTACACTAGATCGAAATAAGAGAGTTTTATTGAATATAAACCTATGCGTTAATGTACTTTTTTGTTCTGCAAGACTTAATAAGTAAATAAATAAATAAAAAATAATTTGCTGCTTTTTTCATTCCTACAATCTTTAATAAGTCATTAGCTTCTTAACACCATGTAGTATATAAGGAATGAATGTGTGACTAAGTTGGTTATGGAGGATTTGGCCTTTTGGTAACACTTTATTTCAAGTCCACTTTATACATTCTACGAATAACTTTGCAACTACACGCCAACTAGCAGTCATTAGAGTATTAGCAGTCTGCTTAATATCTACTAATAATTTATTTTGAAGGGTCAACCATACAACATATTATTAGAAACTTTGCAAGTATATGTGAGCTTATTCTACTAGCCCTGTACCTGTCAGGGTTTGGGATAAAGGGATGAGGTGAGGACTCAGTAGTACAGAAGTTTGCACTTTTTATTAAAAAAATAAATCAAAACAAAGACTACCCCATGGGGGAAAACCGGCAAGGCTTGGCAAGACAAGGCAGGGCAGGGCAGGACACGAACATGATAACATCAACAACAAACCGGCAACAGACTGCAAAACACAAGGAGATTATAAAGGGAGCAAATGAGGAGGGTAATGAGGGAAAACAAGTGGGGCAAATAAATCAATAATCAGAAAACAAGATGGGTGGGGTTAAGACAATTGAAATGAGAGCAAATGGAACACAAGAAAGAAAGACAAATGCTATGTGGTCACACAAAACAAAAACACGAGCACATGGCCAGCAAAACCAATCACTGGCCATGTGCAAAACAAGACACGAACACGTAGCTAATGAGAAGACTCATAAGCAGCCTGTTCACACAAGACGTCACAACATGAAAGCACACAGCCCATGAAAAACACATGCTGTGTGCCACACAGTACAAGATATGAATGCACACAGCCGATAAAACACGAACTGCGTGCACCACCCCAAGACAACACACATGGACAGAAGAGCGTAGAGCCCGAGCAAACTCGAGACCGCACGCTCCCACAACAAGGACAGAACATGGACCGTGAGTGTCCCCCGACGCGAAACTGAGACTTAAGACATGAGTGTTGGAATCCGAACACCATGCTCCAACACAAAACAAGGCATGCAAAAACATGAAAACTAGACCTGGGGCCTGTTTCAGAAAGGAGGTTAAGTGAAAACTCAGAGTTTGGTAACCCTGAGATAAGAGAAACTCTGAGT
>JAUMHE010000019.1:1531480-1554144 GCA_032359235.1 Enteromius mattozi
TGTGACAGTACTAAATCTAGAGTATGATTTCGACAATGAGTAGGTCCTGATATGTGTTGTCTAACCCCAATAGAGTTTAAAATATCTAAGAATGCGGATCCTAATGCATCTTTTTCTTTATCAAGAGAGTGCACAACGAAACATACTCATGAGTGGATCATTGTCCCATCCTGTCTGCGCAACCAGGGTACGGAAAGTCATGGCATACTCAGCCGCCGAGGAAGTACCTTGTTTAAGAGTCAGTAATTCATCCTTAGCGTCCTTTCCATCGATGGTGTGGTCGAACATCTTCCTGAACTGACGTAAAAAACTCTAATAGGAGGGAAATGCCATTCTACGTCCTTCCCATAAAGCCGTCACCCATTCCAATGCCTTTCCAGTCAGCAAAGAGCATACCAGTTAGACCTTGCTGTCGTCGGTGCTGAAACAACTGGGTTGTGAATTCATGTAGATCTCACATTGCAAAATAAATCCCTTACATTTTCCTTGTGCGCCATTATACTTCTCGGGAAGCGCCAAACGGGCAGGGCTCAGGATAGCTGGGGCTGGTTGAGGAGCAGGCGGAGTGGGAGGATCTGCTGGTCTGCCGAGGGCGGCCGTGGTGGTTGTGCCTGGATAGACTTAACCAAGTCCTCGGTGAGAGTGGTGAGCTTTTCCAACTGCTGCTGGTGTGAAGCGAGCACCGAGGCTTGTCGAGTCATTTCATTCATGACCTGATAGATCGCCGCTGGATCCTGTGATGGCGAAGTCTTCTGTAAGGATTCACTTGAAACGTTCGGATCCATGAACAGTGTTTTATTCGTAGTCAGGCAGGCAGAGGCCATACACAGGCAAACAGATATATCAGGGAGAAGGCAGATTCGTAGTCGATAAGGCAGGCAGAATAGAATGGGGCAGGCAGCGAGAATCAAGGTCGATAAACAGTCCAAACAAACACAGAGATAACAGTCAGAAATAACACTCGGAATTGATACCTGGGGCAATCAAGACTTCGCGTCGATCTATAGAAAAGTCAGCATTTATATAGTGAAGATAACAATGAACACCTGGGCCGGAATTAGCCAAGGTACCTGGGTTTAATGAGTCCGGGTAGGAACGTTAGAATTCTGGCGAAGGTTCCCGCTGCTGATGTCCGGAGAGAGCCACAGAGGTGCGGCTTGTGACAACATGCTTAAACAAGGAATGAAGCAAAGCATACTGTCAGGTCCTAGGGGAACAGAATAATTCTTTGGCTGAACAAAATCCTCTGCTCTACACTCGAAAATGACTGGAAAGAAAGAAATAGAGAAAGAAAAAAAAACAAACAAAAAAAATGATGACTGCCTAATACACTTTCGTAAACCCACTGTCATCAAGACATGCAAACAGTAGCTGTCTAATCATTAATCCAAACGTTTTTGATTTGGCTAATATTCAATACAACTGGGGTATGAAAACAGCAGCATACCATCTGGAAAGTTTTTCCCCATTTTCCCACAGAACTTTCAAAAGTTTAGAAAGACAGGCAATCTCAGGAGCCTCATTAAAGGAGCTGTGAAGGGACACTTTTCAACCATCACTTTTCTCAAACACTCTTCAAACCACATCCACCGTTTGTCTTGGACATTGAGCCAGATCTATTTGTATTTAAGGATTATATGTATATGCAAAGTTGTAAAACACAAAGTAAACAACATCATCACATCTGAATGGATAATCTATGAGTAAGCGCCACAGAGATACATACTGCAAGAACACTGTATTCCAAATGCTTCAAATACTCAATTTTAGTGACCAAAAGCACTTAAAACAGAGAAAAAAAAAGTTTTTTGAATGGGATCAATGATTATTAGCTGGAGTCCTGAGTATAATGATTGTCTTGTGTTAATATTAATCTGAAAACCTGTGTTCACAAACCCAGTTTGAACATTAGTGTAACTTTAGCTTAGTCCATTAAGTTTCCAAAACACACACACACACACACACACACTCACAATGTAGACATTTTATTATGTAACATTTATGGGTTGTCAGCAATCAGTCAAACAATCAATAACATGAAATAACATTTACATAGTGATTTATTGTTACTGTGCTATAGCTTTTTATCATATTGTCCACAAATAAAGTGGAAAGCCTGGAGCTAGAGTTTGAGCTTATCAAATATGAAGGACAGTGACAGCATAGCCATGTGTCTGCTTGATCTGGTTTTATAAATGGAAATTACTGCATACTTCATGTTTGGAAAAGAACAAAATAATCCTTTCAGAAAGCTTTTCCAAAATCTTGCTTTATGAAATGTGTGCTTCCTGCTACAGACATTCAAGATAAAAAAATCACAAAAACTCTTCTTCTTCTGGAACAGTAGCATAATTTTGGCTGTCTTCATTATATAAAATGAACTTCCTGTTTCCCATCGGCTGCAAATTTCCATTATGTCAGCACTCGTGACTCAGCCTGACTCAAATTGTCTCTCTGTCAAGAGGAACTGCCATTACTCTAACCCTCTCAGTTATACTGAGATGTAACTCTGCAACTACATGTCATTCTTTTGTGATTATAGCTTTTAAGAGTATGATCATTTATAACACACAATGAACATGATTACAATGGATTATATAGTAAAATATATATAATATATATTGCATATCTTACATTTTTAACTCAAGTTCAGTTGCTTCTGTTTCTAACAAATGTACGCTCTAATAAAAGAAAATATGCGTTTTGATGCATATTTTAGCAGACTGTAATTACATACACCATGGTTTATTTATATAGGCAATACAGACAAATGTGCAGGCATTTACACTATTCTAACATCCCATAATTTTAAATATAGCATCATAAGATGTCAGTTGTACATCAGGAGGTTTGAGCTTTTCTTTGCGTATTTGAGTTGTCTCAACCTTGATGGATATCTTCTACTTTAAAGTCTGAGAACAGTACAATTGCTATATAAATAAAGTAGTACGTCCTCGCAGGAATATGAGAACTTTGTTTATGGTAAATGAAGGACTGCAGTTTTATTTTTAAAATAGATAGACAGAACATTTAAAAAGTGAAATCTCAGTAAAATACTACTTTAATTTATTTACCAATAATCAAATATGACCTACTGAAATAGTTATTTGTTTATTTGTATTTTTTTTTATAAAAGCTATGCTACAAGCTACTAAAAGAAAGTAGCTACAAAAGTAATCTACTAAGGAAAAATACATTTTAAAATATATAACTAATGATATCTTATTGCTACATTCATTGAATGCAAAGGATGACAGTTTGTATGAACGAGAACAGATTGTATTTAAATCAAAAACATAACAAACAGCAGTATTGCAATATTTTGGACATCTGTAAGTCAGAATTCCTGTTTCATTTGTAAAACAATGCAGTTTGTTTTCAAATCCTCCAAGGAAGTAAGAAGGAGGTACAGTAAGTAATACTTAATTAATTAATGAAAAATATATATATTGAAAGCAGAATAGCTTCCCACTGTTTAAAAAAAAATGTTTTCAAGTTCAATTTTATTAGGATGTTTGTGAGTCTAGGAATAGGTGTTATGTTTTCTGTCAGTGTTTCCCCTGTTTAGTGTTTTGTGGATTTTTATTATGAACGTTTGTCTCCCACTGCGTCTAGGTTCCCTTGTGTTTGTGTCTTGTTAGTTTCCATAACGATTGATCAGCTCCGCCCCCTCGTTTACCCCCTTGTCTCATCTTTATAAAGTGTTCTTGTGTGTTTTGCCAGTCGCTGAGTATTGGGAGTGTTTCCCTTGTCTTTTGTTTTCTGTTACTGCTTACACTGCGTACCGACCTCGCCTTGCCGTTTGGATTATTGCTCTGTTTTGCCCCTTTGTCTGTTTATCTATCGATCCTCGCTACCCATCTGGATATTCTTGTATGCAGTTGCCTTCATTTCAAAGTCCACCCCAGAATCATTAGCAGTGCCAGCTCAGGCCGTCGACTCTCTGGTGGTTCCGCTAGTGGCTGCACAACCCCCAGAGATGTCGGTTCCAGCCGTAGACTCTTTGGAGTTTCCACTGGCAGCTGCACAACCTCCAGGACTGTCAGTTGGCTCCATTGGACCCTCGCCGCACCCTGCTTCAGCTAAGGATGCTGCCTCTGAGTCGTTATCATGTCTCGTTACGGCCACGGAGGCTGTTGAACTCTCATCCTGGCCAGTTACGGCCACAAGGGCCACCATGGAACCCAAGCCTCGCCCTGCTACAGCTAAGGAAGCTGCCCAAGAGTCTTCATGTCTGGCTGTGGCCATGGAGGCCGTTGAGTCCTGGTTTTGATAAAGGCTTATTATAACTTATCTTATATATTTATATATACACATATATACACCCACTCGAACTGAGACAAAATATTTTCAAAAATATTGTATTTGAGAAATTATTCCTTGTTACCTGTATATCTGTGCAAAAGAACCATTATCTGGTGTGGCCCCATTTTTCAGCAATTTCTGCAGTTAAAGTTCCTTTCAACTGCTGATCATTCCTGCACAACATCTTGCAATAAAACATCAGCCCACTCCTCAGTACAAAACCACTCCAACTTGGTGGGTTTCCTCCTTTGAACTGCTTGCTTCAGCTCCCTCCAAAAACAACGTGTATGCTTTGGCATGGCCCACTTTCTCAGATGCGCCCCCCCCCCCTTCCCCCTCCTTCTCATTTCAATTAAAAAGTTCTATTTTGGTCTCATCTATCCACAAAACATTACTTTAATAGCCCTCTGGCTTGTCCACATGATCTTTAGCAGACTGCAAACAGGCAGCTATTCTTTTTGGACAGCAGTGGCTTTCTTCTTGCAACTCTGTAATGCAAACTGTGTCCTTGTTTGTTCAGTGTTCTCCTGATGAGGAACATGTGAGAAAGGTTATGGGTTCCTTTGCAACCTTGCGGACAATTAGACATCTTGCTTTTGGAGTTATCTTTGTACAGTATTCCTGAATGACACCTGATAGTAATCTCACTGATTGAAAACACAGCTAAACAGATGGACTCTAATTTCACCTTCAAATTACCAGCTAATTATAGAGATTTGCATACTTTTGCAATGCACAGATATGTAAAAATAGATTATTTTTCTCAATAAATAAATGACAAATAATTCTATTGGTCTCATTTGTTTGATTGAGTTCTCTTTGTCTACTTTCAGGACTTGTGTGAAAATCTGTGTATGTTTTGGTTCATATTTATGCAGAAATATAGAACAAGGTAAACGTGTGGCTGTCGGTCACTGCATCAGTGTGAATCCTGCACTTAGTAATCACAGATTCTAGCCTATGTCTTGGAATATATGACCCAAATCACTGATGGTGATTTAATTTAATCTTACTTGTGCTTTTGGCCATCGCAGCTGGAGGAGAGCAACTATACTCATCTGTTGCAAGAGATTTTTGCTATTTGTTGGCATGACACCAGAGCAAGGTGGACTGATCTCAAATGAGTTTAACGAAAATCAGGTTGACCACAGTATCTGATGCTAATTTGATGTTGACTTAAGATTGGATTTTGGTTACATGACTTAAAACCAACAAATATCAACATGAGCTTATGTCGGAATTGGACATCACATTGAACTTACATAAAATTTTGGTCACTCGACGTCCATTAAAAAAAACAAAACAAAACAGCATATGCTGCTTAGATAGGTTTTGAAGCATGGATGCTGGTTTAAGCTGGTCAGAAGTTGGTTTAAGGTGGTCATAAGCTGGTCATGTGCTGGTCCTGAATTAGTCCTGAGAAGGAGCTAGTTGCTTAGGACAAGCACATAACCAGCTAAGGACCAGCTTAAACCAGTTCAAATGAACATCCATTCTTCAAAACCTACCTAACCAGCATACTATATGCTGTTTTCTTCAACAGGGGTCGCAACTGAAATTTAACATCTGAAGTTGTGTGTCTGCTAGGGTAGGAAGGTGGATGTTATTGTTAGTATGTTTTATTCTTAGTTTCTGGCTATAGCTGTTAACGACATCACTTTTATTAACTTATTGCAATAAGTCTAGCTGGATAGCAAAAACTTTGGTAGCAGTACTTCAAAAGAAACTGGAATTTTGACCACACCAAAAAAAGTTGAAAATGCTTGAGCGAGGGAAAGAAGGGTTCAATTCTACCTTCACTGGCAGAGGCATAAAGTGAGCATCAGGTTGCTTCCATTCCACAAATTTCAAAGACAGCAGTTCTTAAAAACAAGGTCAAGCTGTAGACTTTGACCTGCTTCAACCAGCAGTGGTTGAAAACGACTCTCCACTGACCGGGATGACCACCAACTCATTCGAATGTCACTGAACAAACACAGGATGACATCACATAACCTACAAAAAGAATGTCAAATAGCAGCTGGGTTGAAGTGTGTGGCAAAGACAGTTTTAAAAGATATTTAAAAAGTCTTAGGGGCAGGGCTGAAGTCATGAAAAGCAAGAACAGAGCAAAGAAGGTTTGCAAAATACCATAAGGATTGGACCTTAGAGGATTGAAGTAAGAGTTCAGTTTTCAGCTTTGCCCAACACCTTATCATCCAATGTGAGGCCTGTACTGCGAAATTTCAGTGATGATTTGGGTGTGCTTCAGAAAAGCACATTCATTTTTGTGAAGGGTGCATGAATCAAGCTACGAACATGGTTGTCCTAGTAGAAAACTTGCTTCCTTCTGACAATGTTCCCCAAGATGTCAGTCAAGATGTGGATTGAGGACCAGCAGAGCAGAGCTGCTAGAATTTTTTGTTCTAGGAGTGGCAAAAAGTTACCTAACAGCAATGTGAAAGACTGGATGAGAGCATACCAAGACATGAAAGCTGTGCTTGAAAATCAGGGTTACTCCACTAAATATTGATTTTTGAACTCTTCCAAGTATTATATATTATGTTTGAAATTAATACAAAATTGTTTTGTTTTCTTTTGCATTATTTGAGGTCTGAAAACTTTATCTTTTTAGTTATTCTGATCTGTTGCCATTTTCTGCAAATAAATGCTATAGACAATGTTCATTTGAAATTTGGGATACAATGTCAGTAATTTATAGAATAAAACAAATTACTTAAGCATATGGATAGGAAAACCAGAGAAACTATTAATATTCCAGTGTTTTGTTTTTTTTGTTGTTGTTGTTGTTTTGCTTGTTTTGTTTTACAGAGCCGTATATATTCTGTATACTGTACTAAACTATATTCTTGGACAGAATTACATTTGAAAAAATTGGTTTTCACAATGGTTTGTGTGTATTTGTTTGTGTGTGTGTGTGTTAAGGCATCTCAAAGAAAGGCTTAATTTTATCTCATTAATGTTCATTTGATACCATGCTAATTAGCATCACATTCAGGTACAAAAGTCATGACAATGATTTAAATGATCTCAAAAAAAAGAAAGAAATGCTGGCTGTGAAACATCAAAGAAATGTTACATGGTAAAATCACTGATCATTTTCCCAATCATTTTATCTGATGTATAAATACACTATAATACATTTTTACACAGTAAGTGTAGATAAAAAACATAAAAATAAAACCATGCAGTGATAGCGACTATAAATATGTAAAATACAGAAAGAGAATACTAATGTGCTTTGTTTTGCCAAAACTGAAACCATTTCACTCTTACAGAAACTTGATTAAAGTAAAAACACTAGTTTGATGTAAATTAAGTTATTGTATTACAGTACATTACATTTGTAAAGTAGAAACAATAGCAGTGAAAAAAAGCACATAAATGTAAAAAAAAATAAAAACAAAAACAATTTATGGATCATGGATGGGTCACCCATCCAGCATAGACTAAAATTTATACCATCCATAATACTAACAAGCCATTAAAAAATGATCAGTGACTGAAAGCAACCTGTATTTATACAATATCATCTTTCCCATAATACCGTTCTTTCATCTAGCACCTTTGGATATAAAGTAAAACTTTAATTTGGATGAATATCAATGCCATCAAGCAGTAGTAACAGTAGTTTACAATCCATTCTCTCAGCAAAAGATTTAGACTTCAAACAATTATTAAAGCAGTGACAACAGAAGTGCTTCTAAAATTCAAGTACACTTTCGGACTGACAAAATCCCGAGGAGAGGTAGAGTGCAACCACTCCGAGTCACTATGTGTCCTTGCGTGCCCGAGCAAATGAACAAGAGGCACTTGCAAACAAAAAGTGATTTGAATAAAAGGGTCCACTGTTGGTAAATCAAACCTCTGAGCTGTCGTTGCCATTGAGGCCTTGCGTCATCATAGGCTCTGTGCTGCTGGAGCCTTTCGGGGACTCAGTGATGTTCTTGTCCCGTCTAGAACGCACCATCAGAATGATGAGAATGACAAGGAGGATGGTGAAGAGAAGACCCACCAATATTCCTATGATCAAGACAAGCTGGTCATCACTAGAGTCCCTTTGATTTAGTTCTCTAGGAATGATACCCTCTGCTTGGGATTCCTCGTGAAGGTCGGGATGTTTTTGAGCGCTGCGGTCTAGCACTATGTGTAAGATGTTTGTGCCACGGTTATTTTCTGTACCAATATCCTGAGCCAAATCTGGAATGCGGTTGGCTGACCTTTTGGAAATCGAGTGGCTGTTTGTGACAGAATGATAGTCAAGACTTCTTTTCCCGATGCCTCGGTTAGCGTTGTCTCTGGAGCGGACGGTGTAGATGGTGTGAATAAACCACTCCCTGCCTGTCGACACCTAGACAGCATTATAGTGTTAGTATCACAACGTTATCACAATGTTTAGATTTAATCCACCCTAACATGAACATTTTGGCATTAATGACATACCCCCATATCATTCCAAACCCTAACAATTAAATTCGTCTTCAGAACACAATTTAACATGTTTTGAATGAAAACCAAGAAGCTTGTGACTGTCCCATTGACTGCCAAGTAAATAACACTGTCAACATCCAGAAAAGTATGAAAGACATCATCAAAATTGCCTTGTCCATCTGCCATCAGTGGTTCAAGCTGTATTTTATGAAGCAACAAGAATACTTTGTGTACACAAAGAAATTAAAAATAATGACATTTATTCAGCAATTCATCTCCTCTGAATTGAATGCACTACGCACGCTCTTCTGTCAGTCGCAATAGCTTTTCTACGTCTATTTACGCTTTGATTTATATGCATATTTACTGTGTATCCTTGTGTTGCGGCTGACACAGAACCACGTAAGCTGTTTGCATCCAGCAAATATTCTCTAAAATGCTGCCACCATGATGCGAAGAGAAAGAGAGGAGACAAATTGATTAATAAATGTTGCTATTTTTATTTTCTTTGCACACACAAATTATTCTCGTCACTTTATAAAATACAGATTGAACCACTGATGGCAGACTATTTTGATGATGTCTTTCATACTTTTCTGGACCTTGACAGGGTTATTTACTTGGCAGTCAATGGAACAGTCACAAGCCTCCTGGTTTTCATCCCACACATCTTAAATTGTGTTCTGAAGACGAAAGCTTTTATGGGTTTGGAAGGACATGTGGGTAAGTGATTAATGCTAAATTTTTCATTTTGAGATGGAGTAATCCTTTATTTGGCAGCTGTTGTGTCCCTCTTACCTGAAACAAAGCTGTGGAATCCAATCTAAAGCCGTCAGAGCCCGGCTGCCTCACCAGTGGCAGCGCCTGAGGATCATCTACAGCGAGGAAAGCATTGAAACTAATGCTGCCAAATGTTCTCGCTTGAGTTTCTGGCTGAGCTTTGTCCTGTAAAGCAGAATTTAAAAATTGCACATTATACTGCCTACTGCTTGTGAGTGCTGAGCAAAAACAAAGATGTTCTCTTATGCTCATGTCAACTTCTTGACATGAAAAATATTTTTTATTTGTGACTCTAATGAACAATTATTATTATAGAACAGTGTTATAATTAACAAAAAGTATTAAAAGTTAATACAACTATTCTAAATATTAAACATTTGTGTTAACTGAAATAAAATTTAAATAAAAGAAAGAAATAAAAAACAAAACAACCTATATATAAAACTAATACAAATTTTAAAAAAACAAAACAAAATTGCTAAAACTTAAACCTAAAAAGAAATTAAATCAGAATAAATATCAATATATATCAAATATTATGTAAACAAAAATGTTTAATCATGGTATGCGATAAGTAGTTTGTCAGAACTAATACATACATACACACACATATACATATATATATATAAAGTCTATTAATAAATTCTAGATACTAAAATAACACTAAATCAGCTAGATCCAGATTGCAGTCTGCAAAAATGTTCTAAATATGATTAATTGTAACTCTGGCTTTATTAAAACCAAAACCTGAACCTAAACCCAAAGTATTCGTACTTACTATGATTTTAAATCGGTACAAAAGGGACGGTGAATCAGCTAGGCACCCGTACTCAAAGTTGTCAGGGTTGTATTTTGGGATGTATCCATCCGCCCCTGTGCACAGGAACACCTTCTCAATGTTACAGATGAACGAGTCTCCAAGATTCTGAACGGGATCCACCATTACACGGCCATAGATGACATCTCCTAAACAATGCAACGGCAATAAATGAATGAGTGGTATATTTCTTATTTCTAATAATCAAATACAAATAAACAGTTGTTTGTAGCATTTTACCCTCAGAGAACGCCGTATCACTCTCCTGACCAAAGCCCATGGAGCCATCTGACAACCACAGAGTCTTCTTTGAAAGCAGCAGCATCTGTGTGTTAAGACTGAACTCTGCGGAGACTGGATCACTCACCTGTTGACTCAAGTCAACAACACATGTTACTTTTCATCAGGAAAACTGGTATATGGAATATTTAAAAAAAACTGGAAAATTTTCGCTACGAGTCTTTTGGTTTGGTACACATATGTACAAAACAAATCATTTATGTTTTTCAGGAAACTAGAAGACAATAACTTTGGCGCTGTCCAAAATTTCTCTCTAAAAAAAAGCTCCAAATTTTGAATGGTCCTGTACATGTGCAGAAACCTAATATTTTATATACTCTACTTTTTTTCTACTAATCAAGCCAAACTGACCCGTTTTTCCAAGACATTTCAGAACAGATTATTTTATTGATTATTTCTGTTACGCATGCTTTGCAAAAGAGGTATATAAGATATGATTCATGTATGTTTGTAACTCACAGCGCACAATACACACACACACACACACTGAGCTCGGCTATAGAGTCTTTGCTGTGAGCCCTTTGATAAGTGCTTGTGATTCAGTATTGACCTGTTGGAAGCGTATGTCCAGATCAAAGGTAATTGGCTCTCTGGGGTGGCACACAGGACGGAAGCTGTACTCGACACCGGGCGGAGCCGTGCAGGGAACCAGTTTTACCGTGTATGTTCCTGAGTAATCCCTCACCTACAGAAAAAAGTATTTCAACACTTATTGTATCAGAAGAGACAAAGAAAAATGGAACAAACGCCCTAAGACTTACAGCAAAGTCAGAGATGAAGGTCCACTGCTGCATCGGCTGGTTGTACGTCGGCTCACTTCTCACTAAGCTAAGGTTAAAGGTCAACCCGGCATGATCCGCACACATCACCATGGAAGTCATCGGGGAGGCTGTGGTGACACATGCAAGACACTATCTTACATAACTGGTTTTAGAAAATGTACTTAATATTTCATATGGACATTTATGAAAATAATGAAAACAATGAATTAAAAACTAAAAATGTTATTATCATATTATTATTATTATTATTTATGTTGAGCATAAATTCATGACATATACTGTATGTATGTACACAAGTGTGAGGTGCACTACAGTTCTAATAATAGTAATTTTAATTAAATTCTAGTTATATAAATGTCAAAAAAAGTAAAAATCTAAACATAACCTAATAATAATCATAATATTTCTTTTAATTTTTGAGTAAAATACAACCAGTAAATTTATTGACAGTATTTGCAGATGTTAGCTAGAAAGCAAATAAAAAATAGAACCAGACAAAATCATTTACTATATATTTAACTGTATATTTAGTATATTTTTTTGGTTTAATAACACACCTGAATGTGCAGTTACAAAGAGCCCCCGGAAACGTGCTTCTGTACGGAAGTTGACGACCAAACGGCCTTGTTCATTGATGCGCATGCTTGTAGGATAGAGGGCACCTAAAAATAAATCCACAAAATGAAATATACACCATTGTTCAACATTTCAGGGTTAGTAAGACTTTTAAAGAAATACACTCAATTGATCAAAAGTAACAAAAAAGACATGTCTAATGCCATGAAGAAATCTATTTCTTAAGAATCACATGACATTGAATACCAAAAATTCTGTGTTGCCACCACAGGAATAAATTACATTTTAAAAAATATTATAATATAAAAATAAATAAATAAATAAATAAAAATCATAATATTATGTCTTTACTTTATTTGTTATCAAATAAAAGCAAACTTAAAAGACATAAAACCACAAAAATATATATAAAAAAAATAACAAAAAAAACTTTAATGACAACAGTAGAGTAAATACTGTGCAAAAATACCTAGTCCAAAAAATGGTTTATTTATTACACTGTAAAAGAAAAACAGGCTCTTGTCTTGCCTTGTAATTCAGCCTCCGGTGGACTACCAATGCCATCTCTCCACAAGATGGCAGTATCATAAACAAAAGTGAGGCGCAGCTCAGACTGCAGGTCAAAGTGCTGCCAACCTCCAGCGCCCACGGGCGAATGAAAGACGTATGACACGTGCAGAGGCACACGCAGGGTCACGTAAGACTGCACCAGATTCAGCACCTACACAGGAGAGAGAGGACAATACCTCAGCGTATAATAATAATTACCCAGCTAACAATGCAGTTTTTATTATTACATTGGTTCTCTTCAGTTAGTTGTCAAAAACAGAAAAATGAACCTACACAGAATGTTATTGTTTGCTTCCCAAAAAAGGAACTAGACTTTTAACTTCATGATTATTACACGTATGTACCACAAAAACAGCTTTCCATTGATGCATAGTTTGTAAGGATAGGACAATATGTGGTTGAGATAAAACTACTCGAAAATCTGGAAATAAAATCACCTTTTCAAGTTGTCCAAATAAAGTCTTTAGCAATACATATTACTGATCAAAAATGAAGTTTTACTGTATCTGGAATATATATACATATGTGTCACCATAAGATGGCGATGTTGCTCTTGTTTTAAGTAAACTCAATATACTCCGGTATCCCCAAAAGTGTTCATTAATGGGTTGGATCAAACTTTTAACAGTAAAGTTTCCTTAAAAATCCTAAAATCTTTGCAGTAAACTTGAATTTACTTGTTAATTAATGTGCTAAAAATGGCAATTTACTTCGACTTCAACTACTATTTGCTCTCTGCTAACTGTCCAGGAAAATCATTGAATTTGAATGTGTCCTGTACACCCATTCATCTCTGTTTAATGACACTTGTCCAGTTTAATTGACTGCAGAGTAAACCAACACAGCTTGTGTCCATGGTGAAGACAAACGACTGGCTCAAACAGGCATGTAAACAGTTGTCTAAAGCTTGTTTAAAGGGCTACACTCTTTTAGCTGACTTTAAAGAGGAGGATGGTAAAAACAAGATGCTTTTTATGATCTAAAGGTCAGTTTTGACTCATTGTGGGTGAAAGACAAATAGTGAGCTGCTTAAAGGAGGGCTAGAGGTACATAAAGCAATGCCTTTGCCAATAAGCTAAAACGGTCAGGCGCTGTGTAATGGATCAATGTGATCTCACAACTGTGAAAAAGTCTTTTCTTTAATATGTTTGGAAAAGACTGGGAATCCATATATCAAGTGCAGGAGTCTAAACCTTAAAACGACTGAATACATTCCTAAACTGACACTGAAACAAAACAAAAGAGAGACAAGGACATGTTAACCATTATAAACATTATAAACTTATATAGATTTTTATATATATATATATATATATATATATATATATAAACTTACTATAAATTTTTCAAATGTTTTAATGAAGTCTCTTATACTCACCGAGGCTGCATTTATTTAATTAAAACTAAAGTAAAAATAATAATATTGTGAAATATTATAATTTATAATATATTTTAGTGTCATTTAAGCCTCTTAGCATTATCACAGATGAAAAAAGCTGCACTGTTAGATTTTTGTAGAAAACATGTTTTTGCTAGCACTGGGCAATGATTAATCGCATCCAAAAAAAAGTTTTTGTGTACATAATATATGTGTGTGTACTGTTTATATATTATGTATATATATATATATATATATATATATATATATATAAATGCACACACATGCATGCATATATTTAAGAATAATGTTTTATTAATATATTAAATATATTTATATACAATGGGTATGGAAAGTATTCAGACCCCCTTAAATATTTCACTCTTTGTTATATTGCAAGCATTTGCTAAAATCAGTTGAAAAGTTGGAAAGTTCTTTTTTTCTCCTCATTAATATATACATTAACACCATGTGATATTTCAGTTTTTCTTTTTTAATAAATCTGCAAAAATGTCTACAATTCTGTGTTTTTCTGTCAATATGGGGTGTTGTGTGTACATTAATGAGGAAAAAAAATTAACTTAAATGATTTAAGCAAATGGCTGCAAGATAACAAAGAGTGAAAAATTTAATGAATACTTTCCGTACCCACTGTATAAAATATATGAATATAAATATATACATGTAAATATTTTCTAATTATATACTGTATTTGGGTGCTTTTATATATACACATAATAAATATACACAGTTCACACACATACATTATGTACACAAAAACTTTTAGTTTGCAATTAAATCACAATTAATAATTGCCAAGCACTAGCATTAACAAACATGAACTGTTTGTAATATTACTAAACTCTTTACCTTAACTTTTGATCTATTTAATGTCCCTGTCCAATAAAAGTAATAATTTCATCCAAAAAGGTTAAAAAAATCCTTTGAATGGTAGTGTATATACTATAACTTAGTAAACGGCTGATGCTAAAGCCATGGTTTAAGTAGAAAAAACCCAGATTCCTTCCCCTTCCTCACCTGTCCATCAGTCCCGATGGTCCCTCCGCAATCGTTGAGCAGTTCAGACATGTCAAAGTAGCTGGCAAACTCCCACAAGCAGGCCTCCAGGTGCAGGTTTCGGTAGAATCGAAGGGTGCTTTGGCCCCTGAGAGCGGTGTTGTACTGGTAGGGTGCAGTCCCGCCGATGGCATCTGGATTGTGGGTGGCATCTGTGATGAAGCCATAGCGTGTCCGCACCTCTGTGTAGTCGAGCAGGTTAGAGCAGCGATGGTTTCCTACACGCGTGCCATCTGGACTCAGGGTCAGCTCAAAGTTGGAGAGCGGCCGAGTGGAGACTACAGGTAACATTCCTATGAAAGAGAATGAAGAAAAAGATGTAACGTATGTTTCACATCTGACACAGAAAGTGAAAAGCATTTTTTAATCCTTTTTTAAGGATATGAAGCCATATCTGCTTTTCACTATGGTGAAATTGGTTTGCATGTGCACTGACCGTCAATATGGGGCATGGTAACAGTCAGTTTAATGAGGTTTGGGTGGTCTGGATCTTCTGCTCCAGTGTAGCGCAGCTTGGCAGAGAAAGGCTCAGCTCCAACAGTGCCAACAACACGAGGCTGGCACATACCTGATGACAAAAGGAAGAAAGAACAGAACAGCAGCAGTTTAAAGGAGCCGTATCATTAATGTTAACAACCCAATTTGAAATAGTGACCCAAGTGAAGTATATTCAATCAGAAAAATTGTAAGGCAGTATTCATTTCAATCATTTGGGAACTGGATCAGATTATTGTGTCTGCATTACACACAGTAAACATTTTAAAGAAATTCTGAACATGACTTATATAAGTGGACTTTGGGGAAAAAAAATTATCATACAGATCACTATCATAAAAGTAGCTATGAAAATGACAACAGTACTGAAAAAGAGCATAGCAAGAAGAAAATGTTATTTTTTATCAGGATCGAATGGTGCAGAGCTCAAAAAATGTTGAGATGAAAATGTACCTTTGGGAACTTTGCAAAACACTAAATATGTACCAATAAGTACATATAACTTCAGTATTTTAACTAAGACTAGAGGCAGTAAAAGTTTTCATACATAGTTATTATTACACATCCATATGTTTTGGTTTCCGGATGTACTGTAATAATCTTGCTCTGTAGCTCTGTAAAATGCGTAATCCTTGGCTACGAATCTATTAAAACCATGACTCACGATGACAGAGCTAAAAAAAAAACTTGAGAGACCAAAAAACAATTTTCGATTGCATTTTTCCACTCACTTTAGTTAAGCTATCTGTAAGGTTTATGTGTAGTGCAGATGGTACGTTATTTTAAAACCAGTTATGGCACCACTCTGAACTGCGGTGATGTACAAAACCAATGTCACATACAGTAAAACATACCATATGTATGTTCATATGTTCTGGGTAAAAAAAAAAAAAACTTAGCATCAAATACATCATGAAACGTACATGGCACTACGTATTTTGCATCTTGCAAAAAAGCTCCCACAGGCACATTTTTGTCATGATGTAATGTCAGGCTCAATATTGGTGTTATTTCTGCAGTGCAATAAACTCGCCATCTTCCTGGCTGATGGAGACTATGGGGCTGGTGAGCTCCAGGCCTTCATCTCCATTGGAGTTGACAGCTCGGGCTGCACACTGCACACGTGAGCCTGCCTGGAAATACACTGAGTCTAATGTGATCATTTTCGAGGAGGTGAAGAAGGTGTCAAAATCCACTTCCTTCATGGGGCTGGTCACACCGTCAGGTCCTGTCGGGGCACTGACCAGCCAGCGGTACCGGGTCAGGGTGTTATTGATGTGCTCAGCAACACAGATAGAGCCCGTCCGGTCAAAGCCAGGATACTTGGAGTTGCACGACTAAAATAAATATATGAATATAATAAATAAATACAAATCATAAAGAGTTTTTTGCTTATTTTATATTTAGTTTATTTTTGTTAAGCAAGTTTACAAATTTTTACAGTACACTGTCCAAATTTAGTATTATTCACGCATTCTTTGCCTATGTAGCGAACCTACCGTGACACAGACTACAGGATATCCTGCGACTGGCTGAGAGTCTCTAGTGCTGCTTGTATCATCGTACTGCAACAGAGACACCACTACTGGCACCGAGGGGAAGGTCACATCGGCCATACTGTTCGTCTCTTCGATGTAGATGATGGCTTTGGTGACCTGAAGATTTAGAAAAGAAGATTTAATGAACACAGTGTGTATCCTTCATTGGTAATTAAATAAAAACAGGTATAATACTACTGATTATACAAAGACATTTTTTGGCATATTACAAAGTACCTTAATCTCTGCTACCATATTTTCATCAGGTTTGAGGTGGACAGTGAAGGCCTCTCTCATCTCTCGTACTCCATCATACAGAATTTCCACCTCCACGATGTGCTCAGTCTCTCCTTCTTTAAACTCCAAATCTGCAGTTAGGAAAATTTATTTTGTTTGAGTTTGAAGATGTTCTATACAGTATGTACAGTACATTGCAATGCCTGTTTTAAAGTGTGATAAATAACCAGTGTGGGACAACATATGTAAGATAAATACAAAGAAACATGTTGCTTATGTTATGCAATTAGACATACTGTACATGTTTTTATTTAACTGCATGAAGTAAATGGAAAATAACTACATAGTAGTATTAACAGTAGCATTTGTTGTATTGAAATTAGGACAAATTAGGTAAATATAACACAAATACTAAAATGTATAATATGTAAACATCTTCTACAGTATTGAAAAGTATATATTTTAATCTATCTTAGTCTTTTGTATAACACTACTGTGAATGTGGAAGGGAAATGTTTTTTTATAGTACAACAATGCAAAAATAGTAAAATAAAAATATTAATAATAAACGATCCTTAAATAAGCTTATTTTTCTTTGAGAAATGAAAATGATTATGGGGTAAAATATGAAGCAGACATGTCCTTGGGAGGTTTTGTGAAATTCCCCAGTGAGCTGTCTTAGAAAACCATGCTATGATGTTGTGTTTGAACCCACCTTCAGAGATGGGATGGTAATCTTCTCCAGAGGAAGCCGAGCCATCCTTTGTGTGGACTCGAACCACAGACACTTTAGATGTGTCTCCTGTCCTCTGGACTGGGATCCTCACCACTGAGATTTGCCCTGACTCGCTGGGTTCACTGACACTAAACTTGGTTGCTCCAAACCTGATAATGGCCTCTGGGGAAAGAAGATCATGGGAAAGGAGAGATGTATGTCAGCACTAAACTATCATTTCACTCTGGGCTGATATGGACCAATCACCTTAGACAAGAAAGATGATTAAATATCACATGAAATCAAAATGAGACTTTTGTAGCTTCTAGGTTTCCTATAAATGCTGATATAATACATTTATCCTGATCTTAGAAACGTATCTAGCATATATGTTCATTTAAATGTTACATTTTCCACTTTCATACTGTTTTAAATATTTATTGTGAAATGACGCATACTATTTTGTACGTTTTTCCTTTTTAATAATCTTCTATACACTAATTTCTTTTTTTTAACTGCCTTACAGTGCATATAGTACTTTCTAGGACTCTGACAGATAACAGCAATTGCAAGTGGAACACAAGTGGGCACAGAAATGTGAGAAAGTGGAAGATAAATGTCTTACTGTCAGCATCGTCCTTTATCTTGATGAGTGTCTCATTCTGAGCCCCTATGGAGGCCCCAAATGGAGACTCGCTCTTGGGGCTTCCCAGCACCAATCTCAGCTCCTCGTCTTCCTCATGTTCAGTGTCATCCACAAGAATGAGGACACAAGGCTTTTCAACCTCTCCTACACAAGCAATCAACAGGGACTTGTAGTTGTTTGCATTAAAATGTCAACACTTCAAACTGGGAAAGAATAACTGGATTTCTTTCAAACAGATACTCTTAATAATAAGCCAAAAATAATACCTGGTAAAAAGACTATGGTGGAGATGTCTGTGTTCGGCCTCTCGTTGAAGTCCATCATGACTTGGGCTGAACCTTGGCGGCTGTAGCACCTCACACTGGACTTGAAGCTCAAATCTCCACTGCGGTACACGACAGCAGATATCTGTCCATCATTCTCATTACCTGTGTATGTTGGATCTCGGAACTGCACCTTGGGCACTAAAAAAAAAAGTGTTATATTCAAACCCAAATCTTGTTTATTAAAATTTATCTATTCTTGTTTTTTTCTTGTCTAAGATGATATGAATGAAATTGTATACTATGTTTTGCCTTTATATGGTTTAGTGTAAGTTGCACTCACAATCTGAGATGGAGTCGTTGATGTAGATTGTAGCTTTTCCTGGTTCACCCAATATGCCATTCATTGGCATACGGAGAACCAGCTCAAACTTCTCTGGCCCCTCCAGCACCGGCTGTCCCAGGTCATCCAGGATTGTAACCTTGAACGTCTGCATGTTGACGCCCGGGGAAAAGTCTAGGTTCTTACTAATCCCAACGTAGTCCATACCAGCTGTGTTAAGGTTTACAGAATGTCGGTAAGGCAATGGAGAAAATATTCCAGAAATATCAACGGTACAAAAATAAATTCTCATAGGTAAATTAACAATGAGAAAATAAACCTGAAGAACAGAACTGACCAACCTTTTTTTCTCCACAAAAAAGGGGGAAAATATATACTGCCAGGTGAAAGAATACCTTTATGGTGAAACTTTACATTTCTGACTTCTACTCATTCCTTAAATACAGTGACCTTCAAAGCTTAAATTTGATAATGTATTATTGCATTTTCATAGAAATTAACTTCATAAAAATGAATAAATAACAGTGGTTATTAATAGTGAAATATGAATAAAAAAACTGAATAATCCAAATGTATTTTGTCAATCCATTTTTGCTGATTTTTTAAAATCAAATTTAATTTGATTTATTTTAACCCTCACAAAGTGTTCATTTATTTATTTTTTTATTGAACAAGCTGAAATTATTTTCCACTAGGTATTTACCAGTGTGTCCATTGTCTGAATGAGCTGCCACTTACTGTAGTTCCATGCTGGCCTATTATTGGAGTGACATTTATTAATTCACTGAATCGTTAAATAAAATGAACTGACATTGAACACGGCTGGACTGTTCCTGGCCAGAATGAGCTACAACGTGAACCAGACAGTCAATAGCCAACCCATAAAAAAAGACAACCCATAAATAGAGACTTTCAACAATCTGGAGAGTGTTGAAAAGATTGTACATGTGGATGTTTGTACAACATTAGTATTTCTAGATCATGTTAGATAGAAGCACTGAAGATCCAGTTATCTTTACATCTTGTCAGTAAGTCATAGGATGGGCTGTTGTCGTCTGGCACTGTCTATTGTTGAAGCCTCAGGGGCCTGTAGCAACATATTATTGTCTCATGGTGTAGATTTCTTGAAATACAAGCTAGATAATGTATTAGAGCAACTGAGCATGTTTACAGTAATTATATATGAAAGCGTCTACACATGTAATAATAGGAACTGACATACGTAATCAGTCTGATACATACCTTCGGCTGAAACAGGCTCAGTTTTTCGAGACCGTACTGTGACAGTTCCGGTTTTGGAAAGGTCACTTCCTGTTCTCCAAACCCGGACTTCGACATAACCATCACTCTCATCCACATGGTACTCAGTTTCTCCAAAGTAAAACACTGGCGCTGTTGGACAACAAAGAGAGATGTTTTATTGAGGGAACAGATGCAAGTTTGATCACCAAATAGTTATTATTTTAACCAAGGTATAGTTAACTAAAACTAACATAAAAACAAACACATAAATACTGTTATTTGAATGAATTGTAAAAACTTAAATAAAATAATAATTTGAGCTAGTTGCCAAATGCATGTACTCTACATCAAAAACTGAAATAAAAAGTTAGGGAAAAAAAAAAATATATATATATATACATACTTTAATGGCATATAAATTATATTAAAATAACAGTAGTCATAACTCTAAAGGAAAACAGTTTTGAATCACTGTTTTATATGTACATAATGAAAGTCAATGTGGTCCAAAACAACACTGACTTTATTTTTATTTTTATGTGGATTATTTATTATTTATTTATTTTCAAAATAGCTTTTTGTGTTCCACATAAAGAAATTCACACTAAATGAGGTTTAGTAAAATATTTTTAATTTATTTTTTGGGTGAACTATTCCTTTAATACAGACATTTTTATGATCAGGAGTAGAAATAATGTCATACAAGTCTGGTTATGACATTGAGTAAGTAAATGATGACAGAATTTTCATTTCAGTTGGATGAACTGTCTTTTTAAGAGTGAGGAGCTGTCTGAGGTGGCTTTAACAGAAGGTATGGGGGATGTGGAGATAGACGACTAGCATGGACCTGTCTGTCTGCAATTAACACTTTACCCGACTTAGAATCCACTGACAAATCCTTGTTCATAGCTCGCTAACACCATATCTGCTGCTGAAAGGTCTTTGTCACACTCAGCTTCCAAATGTGTTTTCTTGGAAGACACTGTGTCATGTACTGAATCTGACGGAGGGTAAGACACTGAAGGTGTTGAGGGAGTTTAAGCTGCTATGCATCCATGGTAGGAAGCGCATCTAAGCCTAAGGAAAACAAACAATATGTCTGACGAGACTCTTTTTCACTCATTTTATTCTTGTGTGGCTTCACAGGTGGCATGATAAAAAAACTGCAAGTTCATTTTTACCCGTAAACCACCACTGAACTGTTGACGCATTAGAATGGAATGCACTGATGAGGTCATGCGAGGTGTTTGCTGATGGGTTTGTTATCATTGCACTTTTTTCCATTAAAAAGCTTAAAATAGTACCACTTAAATGTTTGAGCTTTTGTTTGGTCCCATTATTGAATGATTTTACCTGCTACTGAAGGGTTATTTAAGCTCCAAATCTTATAATATGAACTTGGCAACCATGAAAAGTGAAACAGGAAAATACTGATGGGGACAGAGGAGAGCGTTAGACTGACAGAAAGAGTTTACTGAAAAACTAAAAATTCTGACAAATATTTCATGCCACATTATGACAGGTTTGACATCTGAAGGCATGTCTTGGGACCGATCAGATAAGTGACACGTTTGAATGTTTAGAAGTGAACGTGAGCATGAATAAATTCAGCATTGGACTTTCTTTAATAAATAAAGTAAAATAAATAAATACATACATGAAACATGCTGAAAAATTTATAAATCCTGTTTTATAACATACAGTATACAGTTAAAAAATAAAATAACTGCAATAATAATAAATAAAATAAGATAAAATAAAATAAAATTTAAAAAAATTAAATTAAAATGTGTACATCATTTTTGTGATGTTGGTAAGATTTTCCAATAATGATTAAATATTTGGTAAAATATTTTTAAGAATATTAATACTTTTATTCAGCAGGAAGGCATTAAACTGATCAAAGATGACAGTAAAGTCATTTATAAAATAACGAAAGATGTCTGTTTTTAATAAATGCTGTTCGTTTAAACTTTCTATTCATCAAAGAACCCTTAAATATTAAGCAATAGGGCTGCACGATAACAGAAAAAATGATTATCACGATTATTTTGCTCAAAGTTTTTATCACGATTAATAATGACGATTATCGCTTTGGTAATGAACTTTTATTCACTTGTGTATTCTTATTGCACTTTACAGCCACAAATAAAGAAAAATAAACAAACC
>JAUMHE010000019.1:1554244-1564675 GCA_032359235.1 Enteromius mattozi
TATCGCTGATTACAGAACCGGCTTTACTGACAAGATGCGCAATACATATCGCGCGATGATTATCGTGCAGCCCTAAACATTTTCTGATTTAAAGTGGGGGGTTTTTTCATCATGTGATGGCAAAGCTAAATCTTCAGCAGCCATTGTTCCAGTCTTCAGTGTCACATGATCTTTCAGAAATCATTTTAATATACTGATATGCTGCTCAATAAACATTTCTTATTACTATCAATGTTGAAAACAGATGTGCTGCTTAAATATTTTTGGAACTTGTGATTTTTATATTAATAATAAAAAGTGTGTGTCTGGTTATTGGGTTATTTTTCCTTACTGCATGGACCAAATTAAACATTTATTAAACATATTAAACATGTTTTCATTTTTAATTTGTTAAACAAATAAATAAATATATTTAAAAAACACAAATTCACAAACAATTTTTTTATCAACAAAACTAATTTTAAGAGTTGAGGGCAAAACTGTACTTTAAACTTGCACTAATTTAGTTCCTTAAACTTTTTTAAACTTACTATACATTTTTACAGTAGCGTGACAAAGCCTAACAACTGTTATGTTCTCAAATTGTCAAATTATTCAAAATATGGGTATCTTGCTATTTCCTCAGATATCAGATGTAGGCCTGAAAAGCTTGATCTTCAGAAATGTGTGTAATAAATTACTATAACCCACATCTAAATTACTGAAGGTAGAGTGCAAAAAAAGGAAGGCACTGAGTTACTTTGACAGTCAAATATCTATAAGTGGCATAAAATTGGGCCCATTTAGAAACATAAAAGAAAATTATCTAAAACAGATATGTCAGATTCAAAGGGCCTACTGGGGGAAAATTGTAATCTGGTGAAGACTCACCTCATGCATGGTCAGCAGGTAGTTGAGAATACTTTGAAGCTCATCCTCTTTAACACCTCGGTCCTGACGAATGAAAAACAAACAAGAAAGTGCTGAGCAACGTTACTTTTGCAATATGCTGTTGGTAAAGACCCAACTGCACTTATAAGCTGCTACTGCCATCAGTATGCTGACAGACTATGAAATATACTGTAAATAGTAAGAAGAAGAAAAAACACACACAATAACAATGAGTTCTAATTCACTGAGGCTGTTTGTGTTTGCTGAAATTACTGTTCACAGCGAATTTGGGTCCTGACTTTTACAAGCTGTCTCTTATTATTAGAAAAACAGCGTGAACTGTCTGGTTGTAGCACTGCTGATGAATGCACACGTTTCCTATTACTGCGAAAGCACAGGCAGCTTGAGAGCTAATTGTTGTTTGCTCAGGCTTTGGCTACCTGACAGATTTCTTGATATGGTAGCACTGGTCTGAACAAGTGCACACTTTTTCCTACGGTCCTGCTAGAAAATGGTAGACAGCTGGGGCTGGTGAATGAGAATGAAAACCTGCCAAAGCAACAGCCCTAGAGCTGCTGTTCTCTGTACTTTGATAAATCAACACGTGGGTATTTGTGACAGGCACACAATTACAAATTAAATTTACTGTAGGTATCATTCTGATAGGTTTAAAGTTATTTGAATGTACAAGTTTAAGTAAAAGTCCTGTAACAGGTCCTCGTCCTGTAGCAGTCCCAGTTTCTTTAATTATTATTACTATTATTTTTAATAAAATTTTTGCCTTCACGCATTCACACAGTATAACCATTCTTACTGTGTAACCAATATATATAGGTGCATCTCAAAAATTAGTATGTCATGGAATTATTTCAGTAATTCAACTCAAATTGTGAAACTCCTGTATTAAATACATTTAATGCCCAAAGACTGAAGTAGTTAAAATCTTTGGTTCTTTTAATTGTGATGATTTAGGCTCACATTTAACAAAAACCCACCAACTCAACAAATTAAAATACTATTTAAAAAAAAAACATTTTTAGTGTATTGTTGGCTGGAAAGTATGTTCATATACTCAATACTTGGTATGGGCTCCTTTTGCTTTAATTACTGCCTCAATTCGGCATTGCATGGAGGTGATCAGTTTGTGGCACTGCTGAGGTGGTATGGGAACCTTAATGGTGGCCTTCAGCTCATCTGCATTTTTTGGTCTCTTTTTTCTCATTTTCCTTTTGACAATACCCCATAGATTCTTTATGGGGTTGAGGTCTTGTGAGCTTGCTGGCCAGTCAAGCACACCAACACCATGGTCATTTAACCAACTTTTGGTGCTTTTAGCAGTGTGGGCAGGTGCTGCAAAATGAAATCAGAATCTTTAAAATGCTGGTCAGCAGAAGGAAGCATGAAGTGCTCTAAATTTTTTTGGTAAACGGGTGCAGAAACGTTGGTTTTCAAAAAACACAATCAACCTACACCAGCAGATGACATTGCACCCCAAATCATCACAGACTGTGGAACCTTAACACTGGACTTAATGCAACTTGGGCTATGAGCTTCTCCACCCTCTAGGACCTTGCTTTCCAAATGAAATACAAAACTTGCTCTCATACAAAAAGAAAACTTTGGACCACTGGGCAACAGTCCAGTTCTTCTCCTTATAGCCCAGGTAAGACGCTTCTGACGTTGTCTTTGGTTCAGGAGTGGCTTAACAAGAGGAATACGACAGCTGTAGCCAAATTCCTTGACACCTCTGTGTGTGGTGGCTCTTGATGCCTTGACCCCAGCCTCAGTCCATTCCTTGTGAAGTTCACCCAAATTCTTGAGTCGATTTTGCTTGACAATCCTCATAGGGCTGCGGTTCTCTCAGTTGGTTGTGCATCTTTTTCTTCCACACTTTTTCCTTCCACTCAACTTTCTGTTAACATGCTTGGATACAGCACTTTGTGAACAGCCAGCATCTTTGGCAATAAATGTTTGTGGCTTACCCGCTTTGTGAAGGGTGTCAATGATTGTCTTCTGGACAACTGTCAGATCAGCAGTCTTCCCCATGATTGTGTAGCCTAGTGAACCAAACCGAGAGACCATTTTGAAGGCTCAGGAATCCTTTGCACGTGTTTTGAGTTGATTAGCTGGCATGTCCCCATATTCTAATTTGTTGAGATGAGTGATGAGTGAATTGGTGGTTTTTTGTTAAATGTGAGCTTAAATCACCACAATTAAAAGAAGCAATGACTTAAACTACTTCAGTCTGTGTGCATTGAATTTATTTAATACACAAATTACTGAAATAAATGAACTTTTCCACGACATTCTTATTTATATATATATATATATATATATACATACATATATTATAACTACAATACAACAACAAAAATGTAAACAAGAATGAATGATTATTAATTAAAACTAAAGCTTGAATGTTTTAAGGCAATATAGTCTGTCAGATAGATAGATAGATAGATAAATAGATAGATGGATAGATTAAACAAAAATGGAACCTTAAATTAGTTCATATGGGTAAGAACTATTGCTAAGGTATTCTGGAGGTTGCTAGGGTGTTGTTATGCTGGGGTACCTATGCTCTCTCAAGCCAACTTAATTAGAAAACAAGTATTAAAAAAAATATATGCTGTTTTTTAATTATTATTTTATGTTGAGCAGAACATGTGAACTTCCCAAATTTAAATCACAAACAAAAATTACGAATTATTATTGTAATAAAAAAAATCAAGTAATATTTTTATATTGTTACTAAGCAGGACATACAGTACCAACTTCCAAATTTGTATTTTATCTGCCTTATTACAGCAAGTGAAAAAAGTCAACAAGAATTGTATTCTGTGTATCAGAAGTTAAGTCATTATAATTGGATTTTTTTTGTGTGGATATTCTAAATATTATCCAGTTACACAATATCTGAATTTATTTAATACTGCTCACCTTCAGTATGAGCTGTTTGAGGAAGAGCAGCATGAAGGCTCTGAGGGAGGTGATCTCTTTCTGCGAGGGCCGAGGACCGTCTGCTAACACAAGGTCACAGAGGAACTATTACAACAAACCGCACAAAAAAATCACAAAAATGTCATGTTTAATGTTTCACAGATATTGGCATTAAATTCAGAGCAACAGTGTCAAAGAGTGTCAGCAGAGAGCCACAACACGGACAGCAGCTTCTGGCAGCCGAGAAGAGCTTTACAGAGGTCAGAGTTCTCAGAAGAAAAGCCAAGCCCTTATTAACTCCAGACGGGAAGACAGCTAGAGTTCAACAGGCCACAGTTCATTTCAGCAACATCTGCGATGGTCTCTCGTCCTCCTAGAGCTCCTTTTGTACACAGCGTGCATGCATGACAGCTTTTAATTTGCCGTTTTACTGGGAATAGCCTGAGCACTGATACAAAATGAAACACAAATTGATTAGCTGTCATATTCACACATTTATCTCGGGAGGTCTGATCACCACCAATCATTCATTACTACATTGTCTGAAATGATCAACTCTGCTTCATTTAAGATGTCTCTTTCCCTATTCACCTGACAGAAGCAACCAGCAATTTTAGAGAAATTACATGTCTCTAAAGGTTTCATTCATCAAGAACTGTAAAGCATATTTTTAAGCAGCTGGGGCTGTTTTTCCATTTACCTCAAAATGAAGATCAACATGTTCTGATTTTGCCTCTATTTATTTCTGAATAAATGGAAGCAGTCCAGTTAATAAATTATAAAATTCAGCCAAATATTTATCGAATATTAACACAAATATTAAACAATTCAGTTATCCAATAAACACATTAAATGTTTAAATATTTGTTGAAATATTAAATTAATTTTTTCTTTTGACAAATGTGTTTTAAATATAAATCATTTTATAGTGTTTTATTTTTAAAAACAATTTTATTTGACTATTATGCACAAAATAAAATAAAATAAAATAAAATAAAATTAAGGGTTTAGTTATTGTCGGAAATCACTCTTCAATGCTGATGACGAAAAAACATCAATGAAAATTTTCATCAAGAATTTTATTGACGAGATTAGCATGCTGTTATTTATACAAATTATCTAGTTTAGTTTAAGAGTCTGCAGTGGATTGTCCATTGTCTTCATCATTCATTCAATGTGATTGTTTTTAAAGCAAGCACGTTTTACAGTGAGATCAAGTGATGTTAGATACCCGGTCAATAGTAGAGTGATTACAGTATGCATTTTTCTCTAAATAATTCATCATTTGTCTAAACAAAATAGATTATTCCATACCACAGCCCACATTAATCTGAACAGCCATTACAGTATTAAAACTAATATTAAACACCTCATTTCATTAGTAAACACCAAAATCTGCAATCTAAGAGACTTTGGACCAACTGGGCGCAAATTGATGCCAAGTTTATCTTCAAATTGAGCAAAACAATGAAAAAAAAAAAACATTTTTAATTAATTGACCTGTCTACTGGATCTCATTAGAAGATCAAAGTCATGATTAAAACAAAACTAAACAGATCAATAGAATGACTGATATCTCTTTTACTTAATAACACTTCTTCCTGTACCATTTAATTGATTGTGAATATGAATACGCACTGCAAACGCTGTCTCTTATTTGCAAAGAGTAACGAATTTGGCTTGGTGTCAAACAGATAATCAATGCATATGTACTCTCACTTCCCCCCTTACGCAGTGCACTATCCTTAAGATTGGCCCAAACAGCAGTTTATGTGAAAGCTTTATATCAAAATGGATCTGCAGGACATATACAGAAGTTAAATTAAAAACGATCCCTTCAGAGGGTGTAAATATTAATGCCGGCCACAGTAAATATGCTGTAATTGGGTTTGGAGTCATACCACGGCTTATCTTCTAAAGCCAGGAAAATGGGAAAACGAAGCCAAAAGGAGGAGAATTTATTCAGCCCCTGGAGCTTTTACACAAAGCTTTCTCACAGCAAAACTGGACTTCTGGGTTTTGATCAGCCAAACATTAACAAAGATGATTAACCATGTGCACCAAAAAAAAAAACAAAAGTTAACACTTACCAGGATTACCACAGAGGGCGCTATAGTGAGTTGGAAAGGAGTAGTTGACCCAAAAACGTGAAAAACTGACAAATCAAATCCAATGACATATGTGACCGTGGATCACAAAACCAGCCGTAAGGGTCAATTATTTTAAAATTTAGAAATTGTACATCTTCTGAAGGTTGAGATACGACTATTTGAAAATCTCCAATCTGAGGGTGCAAAAAAAAAAATTCTAAATATTGAGAAAATCGCTTTTAAAGTTGTCCAAATAAAGCTCTTAGCAATGCATGATAAAAAGCAAAAATCAAGTTTTGATATATTTACAATGGAACGTGATCTTTACTTAATATCCTAATGATTTTTGGCATAAAAGAAAAATCTATAATTTTGACCCATACCATGTATTGTTGGCTATTGCTATAAATATATCTGTGTGACCCAACACTTTTTTTGTAATTCAATGTTACCCAGCTGTTTCGGACGGTTTTTGTGCTTTGTCTGCGCATATTTCTCCCCCGATTCATACAAGATAATTTTTTCACTGACAAAAACCAACATTATGGAACGTAGACTCATATTTTAGCTGAAAGCAACAGTTTGAAGTTCTTAATAATACTATAGGTGCATCATTAAGATGTTTTTGACCTCAAACCATTGCTTCTAGCACATCAACGTCTCGCTGACGGCACCCATTCACTACAGAGGATCCATCGGTATCAGCAAGTGATGCAATGCTACATTTCTCCAAACTCATTTCCATCTCGTATAGCCTAAGGTTGAGTACATTTTCAGCATCAACTGTTTTTAAATTCTTCTATAGTTTATTTTCTCTTTCAGGTCAACTGTAAGTTTTAACAAAATCTCACAAAGCTAGTTAGCAAAAGTTAGTCAATCTGTCAACATGTTTACAATAGCTACCCAAACAACAGCACATCCAATTTAAATGGCACAAACATCTACAGACAGCTCTATCACTGTCTTGAGTACTGAGGTTTGTTATGTGCGAGAACTAAAGTTAAGTATGCACAAAAGGGCTGTTGGCTTGTGTGCTTGATGCTTCTTGAGGGAGTCTTTCCATGGTCCTCAAGACACTGCTGAGGAAAGACTGTCTGTGCTGCTGAAAACAATAGGCCGGAGTGATGCATGACTTTAATTTGTGAGGTCTTGCTTGCTTTTACAGAGATAGAGAGAGTGTGAGAGAGAAAGGTTTGCAGTTAGCTGATGTTACTCCAATGTAAAACAGAAGTCTTTGTTGCAGTAATTGAACACTTCATTATATATACTGCTTTCTCTATAACCCATTCCTTTGTGGGAAAAGACAAAAAAAAAAAAAAAGACTGCGGCGTTTGACAAATGAAGAATAAATCAATGTGGACCGCCACAGAGAATTACCTACTTGGCAACTAGAGACAAATACTTTTACATACTTTAGGAGAGCTGCTCTCAGACCTCTTCACCTGGCGTGATTGCCAAACGTGTTTGAGTGTTTCTTTGTGTGTCGCAGGGGTTTGGAGGTTCATGACGGTGTATTAATCTCAGCACCAGCTGTTTTTCAAGATAAGATAGTCCTTAATCTTCTGCACTTGTGTGTGTGTGTATGTGTGTGTAAAATCGTGTTATGTTCATTATTTGAAATTATTGATGTTTTATTACACACACACACACACACACACACACACACATATATATATATATATATATATATATATATATATACTGTATATTACCCCAGTATTCTGTTATACATAATTTATCAAATAAATAAAATCTGTATATATAATATAGATTTTATGTAGTTTACTAACAATTGATATTATTTTTGTTATACACACACACTTTAAAAATAATATATATATATATACTGTATAATTAAGCAAAAATGCATTGTTACAAGATATTTGTTTCAAATAAATGGTGTTTTATTTATTTTCACCTTCTATTGATTCTATTTAAACTTGAAAAATTGCCATAAAAATTGCACAGTTAAAAAATAAAATAAATAAATAAATTGAAAATAAAATACAATGATGAGAAAAAAATTAAGTAGCAACTGTTTTTAAAAATAATATAATAAGAAGAATACTTTCTTTAGCAGCATATTATAATGATTTCTGAAGAATTGTGTGACAGTGAAGACTGGAGTAATGGATGGAATAAATTACATTCTAAAATATATTTAAATGAAAAAACATAACATCTTTAAATGTTAAACATAACAGTGTTTTGCTGTATTTTTAAATAAATGACCTTCTTTCAAAAAAAAAAAGAAGAAAAAAAAATGCAGCCATAGATGGTTTATTTGTATTACAAAGAAAATGCTGTTTCATGAACTCATGTTATTTACAACATCTTAACCTCCACATGAAACTCTCTGTCAGATAGAATGATTTACTACTTGGCTTCTACAACCATAGACAGCATGATACGCTTTTAATTGCTGTAAGGGTCTTTCCAGTGCCTGGCAGCCTCAAAAACAGCATTACCACTGACCATTAGGAATAAAAAAATCAGACCGGGCTCTCATTTCAAAACAAAACACAGTACAGTTGGCACAACTCATGCTAGTCACCCGTCATCTCCACTCCACTCCACCCCCGCACCAGCCAACCGCAGCGATCTGAATCTGTTTGTGTGTGGAATCGAAACAAGGCTGATGGGTCAACAACACAAAAAAGCCTCAACAAAATCAGTAATGCAATCCACTATAAGCCAAATTACAGGCTTAACCATTTAACCAAAAATGATCTGTATTTTTATCGGTGGAAGGCTTATTGATAGCAAAAGAGACGACTGCGGAGAAGCAAATCATGATAATCGGAGAAGATTTGATAATACTGTGCCTCAGATAATTAATTACTCTTTCTTCAGGCTCACATAAAACACACCAGAATCATTTCAGAGTGCGATAAAGACAAATTGGATATCTAACAAACATAACACAACCACACTATTGAAGATTATTAAGAATAAAGAAGATGAAAGGCTATCTTATCTTGAAAAGCAGCAGGCAAAGAGAATAATAGAAAATGAATCAACGTGAGCTCAACTTGTCCGAAGAACATACGGTCGATTCGTTTCAGTGTCTATGCATGCAGCTGTTTCTTCAGCATCAATATATTTAAATTGAATTTATATGTTTGAGGTCAGAAAGATTATTATAATGTTTTAAATTAATACTTGTTAGCTGCAATTTATTCTTGGTGCTAACGTCTAGTCCATAGCTCTTGACTCTTCTTTTGATGCAAATTCAGCTAAGGTTATGCTTGGTTCATATTCTGTACTAAATCCAGATCACACAACCTTGCAGGAGCAGAATAAAAGGAATAATTGAGCACAATTAGATTCCCCTGTCCCACAGTGAATGTGCAAGCATGCTGCATCTCTGAAATCCTTTTAATCTGTCTGTCTTCTGCTTATTAAAGTCACCGAATGCCATTGTGCTAACACCGATTCCTGTATATACAGTCAATTTATGCTAAACGTTCTCACGAGGCAATTTTTGCCTCTCTGTGTTTTAACAAACAACGAAATTGTTCTAAAATAGTTGAGAGCATAAAACATCAACTCCCGACCTCAAAACGAGTGATTTATTCAGAGAATATTTGTGAATTATTCAGAGGACATGAAAGTCTAAAAGATTCTAGCTGTGGGTGCTTTCAACTTCAGCAGGAAATCTTTACAGAGAGGACAGTGGAAGCTCTGGCATGAGGAAAAGAGAGACAAAACAGAACAGAGGAGAGGAAAAAGAGAGTGTGCACCTGAAAGCGTGTTATAAGACAGGAAAGAAGAGAATAAAAGAGTGAGAAGTACAGTTAAAAGCCATGATCTATGAAAAAAGGGCTGTAAGTGAACAAAAGAAAGCACAGTTGTGAACTGCCAAGGGTAAGCCTTGTGAAATTCAGTCCACACGGCTAGTTCTACTGTCTATCACAATGTGGAGCTTTTATGGGTTATTACTCCTCTGTGATCCTTTCTACCTCTGTACAGAGGGTTTAGAACATGGTTGAAAGGGTGGGAAAGAGAAATTGTGCCAAATTTCAGAGAAAAGCAGCAGCTAGGTTTATTCAGAAGCGCTGCTTCTCATCAGGAGGTGACAGCAGTGGGGTGAAAATCTGTTGTCACTCATGATAACTGAACACATGACGAGGAGACAGAGAGAGTCCATGAGAAGCTCTTATAAGTACATGGGGAGTTCATACAGAAGCTTTTAGACAAAGTGGATGATTGACCGAGGTGAAATACAGGTGACGAGGTAAAACAGAGTTTTAGGTGATGCAACTGCTGAACTACATTAAAAATATGTTTTATTATACATTTAATTCATAAAATGATTTGCCAAAATCTAGCTAAATTTATGTTTGAATATACAGTACTCTGCAAAAGTCTTAGGCCACTAGTATTTTTACCAACCAAAAATGGTTTTAAGTCGGTTATTTATATCTTTTGCCGTAGCGTGTCCAAATATTTACTTGATTTAGTTAATAGAAGTTAATTGATAAATTAAATCTATTTATGGCATTATTTTTGAAAGCATCCTCATTTTACA
>JAUMHE010000019.1:1565670-1591999 GCA_032359235.1 Enteromius mattozi
CCCCCCCCCCCAGAGACATATGAAATCTCAAGGAATGTGGGCATGGTAAGACCCTTAACCAATTAGACTCAAGATGCTGACATTCCTTCAGAGAGCAGAGAACAAAGAGGCACAACAGTTGTAAGGCGATTTTAAATGATACACAACCATACAAATGTGCATTTTAGAAACAGTAAAAACAGCGATATTGTCAAATATCCTTACAATCCAAAATAAATGTTTTCTGTATTTTGTTATGTTTTTGTAATTTATTTGTGTGAGCTTTATTTTTAGCATCTTCTTTACTCTAGTCTGCGATGTCACATGATCCTTCAGAAACTGGTGCTCAAGAAACATGTCTTGTTATTATCAATGTTAAAAACAGATGTGCTGCTTCTTATATTTTTAGGTTTGGGATGAGGTGCTGTGTTTGGGCTGCAAACACACAGGTAGTGGTCCTGGACTCAGGACACAGGTAGGGGTCTGAATCTGCCTGACCTTTCAGCTTCACGAGTCAAAGCTAGTGAGAAGGCTTCCTTGTTGTCTCTCTTAAGACACCAGCGCCGTTCTGTCTTGCCCTTCTGTGATGAACCATTAACCCTCTTAACTCTGACAAAAGACAATGCATTTGTTTTTAACGCTCAAATCTGACCGTCCTTACGGAGTCTCGAGCGAAAACAATTAGTGTCTTCTCAGAAATAAAGGAGGATGTTGTTCGACATTGTTATATTTCGACATTGTATATATATTCAACATTGTGTTGATATTTAATAATATTGATGTAAAATGCTATTGTTCATTTATGTTTGTTCATAATACATGAACTAATGGGTTATAATTTATTTAACATGTCAAAAATCCGAAAGTATAACGAACAAGTTAATGTAGAATGATAAATGCTGTAAAGTACTGACACTGTTAGTTCATGATACCTACTACTTTAAAGGGTTAGTTCACTTAAAAATTCAATCATTAATTACTCACCCTCAAGTCGTTCTAAACCCATAGGACCTTAATTCATCTTCAGAACACAACTTTTTATGAAATCTGAGAGTTTGACCCTAAGACAGCAATGCAAATGACAAGTGAAAGGCCCAGAAAGATAGTAAAGACATCAATAAAATGGTCCGTTTGACATCAGTGGTTCAATCGTAATTTTATGAAGCTATGAGAATACTATTTGTGCACAAAGAAAACAAAAGTAATGACCTTATTCAACATTTCTTCTCTTCTGTGTCAGTCTTCGACATGCGTTTACAAGAGTACCATTGATGTCTATGCAAAGCTCTTGGAATTCATCAAAAATATCTGAATTTGTGTTCTGAACATGAACAAAGATCTTACGGGTTTGGAACGACATGAGAGTAATTAATGAAAGAATTTTCATTTTTGGGTGATCTATCGTTTTAATATGAACAAATAAAAACTGTAAAATGTTACCAAGTTCACTTATTTACTATTATTCCTAAAACAACAAAATATCAAGTATAGATTGCCACAGACATAGTGTCTTAGTCCAGTGGCAGCCCTTGGAATCTGTTCCCTGCACAGAATGTGTGGTGTACAATAACCCGGCATCAGTTACAACACCCCTTTCCGCCCTGTCAGTCGTGAGAAAATACACTTGTCATGGCAACTAGGCCGGTATGAGTCAGTCCCACCAGATCAGCTCATCATTGTTATCTTCCACGGTGAACAGAATGGCCAAGGACCATAACTGCACCGCCGCAAATTGGCCACATTGTAAATCTCAGCACTGGCCCATTGACATGGAAATGAGGAGTCAAGTGCCTGGCTTTGGCATTGCTCTGGGCTTCCTGCCATGGCCATGCCACCCACTGAGCGTGCCAGCCACCTCCACCGAGAGAATGTAGCAATGTGCCATCCTTAAAGGCCACCAGCCATAATCCGTTTGCTGAACTGCTTCAAATCCAGGTCAGATAAGACTCTAAGCAGGATGAAAATCCTCCTACTTTTTGTTACAGGAGCCGTTCACTGTCAAACTGAATGTCTTTCCTCACAAGCATATGGACAGAAGGCTAGAGATGCAGAGTTTTCCACAATTCCAAGACATATGCACAGATAAAATCCACATAAACATGTAGAAATAACTCTACTGGTGCTGTTGGCCACAATATGGGTAAAGGTTAGTATAGAGTGCCACCTAATGGTGAAGATGCAAAACGCGTTTTTAAAAAATTGTGGATTGAAACGCTAAATATCTAATACTCCATGTGATTTGTTCTATTGAATTTCATGCATAACTGTATATTAAACAAACATACAAAAAAAAGGACAAAATTCTGTCCTTATCCACAGACAGCTCATTGTGGTATTTCTTAAGAAGGTGTAAATGAGGCAAGGTCAGCGCTCATGTGAGAGGTACCACATTCTTTCACAGTTTCTTCTTAAATCATGCATGAACAGAGAACGAGTAACAGGGGAGAGTCGAGCACGTGCAGAACAGAGGGGTCCCGGGGCCTGACAAACCATCAGCTCACCTGCCCTACTAAAAACCCTTTTAACCCCGGCATGTTCTGTTAACTACTGTAACTACACCACTGACACTGAGCAGTGACTGTAAACCCAACCCAAGATGTAATTGGGCTTTCTTGGTTTGAAAGTTTCTTCCAGTACAAAAAGTATTATAAAAAAAGATGGGGTTTTTTGGGGGTTTTTTATTACAATAAATACATATTTATTACAAATATTTTCTTTCTGGGTAAATGTATCTGCAATTTAAAGATGGAAATGGAAATATTATTTAATAATGTAATATTTAATCATTTATAATCAAAAGCAAATCTACTTCTAAAATAATACATTTTTAGTATAGAGAGAGAGAGAGATTATTTTTAGAATAATACTAGGATATATACAGTACAGTTATACAGATTGTATAAACATTTCATAACATTTTTTGTAATTAAAATATTTAAATTGCTAAATTTAAACTGAGTCATCATAAATGTAAAATGATCTATATGTAGCATAAATGAATGACCATTACAAAAAAACACTGACTTGCTAAAAATGGATATAAAATCTAGAAAATAAACTAAAAAATGTATTTAAAAAAACATTAAAGATATGATGATGGTAAAGTAATGGCTACTTATTCTAAGTAAAGATATCAAAATGAATAGAAATACTTGAACAACATTGATTCACTGTGCTTATGCAGTGATAAGAACAGAATAAGAGGGTGTGATCAACTTTACTCTTTGTCCTGGTTATCTCTGGTATGAATGGTATGGGACTTTTTTACAGGGTTTCTTAACCAAGCATGGTAGGGAATAAGCTATTGTGTTTTCATGTGTGTCCACGTGACACCTCTTTAAAGGCCAATAAACTTGGGATGGGAAGGTCACAGGTTGCCAGCAGTCAGGTCAGGCATAAGGGTTAGTAGAAAGATGCAAATCATCCATGACTGGCTCCAACTAAAAGTAGTTGTAAGTAATGGAAGGCTAAGTTCGCCGTTGAACAGACGTTTGCTCTGACAGGCGACAGGAAGGACATCAGACTCAGCATTTCATGAAAACAGAGACAATGACAGATGCTCGGGAATGCTTCGCTTTACACATGAACAGTCCTTCAGCTGCTAATTCCAAATCACTTTGAGAAGCAGAAGGACGGGATCTTAAAGTTAAAATGTGACTCAATATATTTTTTTTCTAAAGAATAGGCTATATGAGTGCCTTCTCAATTTAGTACGCATTTGAAATAACTGGAAAATGAGTTTTAAAAAATAATGTTGATTCAGATTAATTCCAAAACCAATTCCAGAGCAATTCCACAGATTTCGGGCAGATTTATGAACCTTAACTGACTGAAATAAATACACTTGAAAGAACAATCTGCTCAAAAGTATGGCTTGCCGGCAAGTTTTAATCTTTTATGTTTAACAACATAAACAATCGTAACTGCGCATGCGTGCTTGTGAACTTAACTTCTGGTAAACATCCAAATAGAATCAATAACAACAGCTAAGTCCTTCTAGAGTAGATTATTTTTTGATAACAAGCAAAATATGTTTTCTGCCTAAATCAGACGGATTTATTTAAAATGCAGACTCGTTCTCTGTCAGCAGGAGGTGCTTTAAGAACGAGAAACGAGAGGTTTCCCCGGTAACGGCTGTAGACAAAGCATCTCTGAGCTTACAAACGCTGCCTTATATGCAGGATGAAATGAAAATGACATTTTATAAAGACAGTCTTCCTTCAGAAATACAGTGATATAAAACCACTTACGCCTCGGTTTGATTTTTAAACGTGCATTACGTGGCTGTAGTCGGCATCAATAACCAGGCCGATAAACAAACACAGACCGGAAGTTAACTTAAGTCCAGGCGCGTGCGCCCGATGAAAGCAAAAAAAAGAAAAACTCCCCAATATTTCCAAGTTTTCAATGACCGTGAGAAACCTAAATAGCACTTAAAGCTGAAATAAGCAACAAAACATTTTAACTGTACTAATGCAAGACCCTTGGTTTGCATTCATTTCAGAATTTTAACACTTAAAGTGTATATAGGTTAGAGACGTTTGTGGAATATTAATGCAGTACTGGACTGAAGGCTATACAGACATTGAAAACTAAACAAGATATGCTTCAACAAATCTCTAAAGGCCTATTAAACATCTAACCAACATTGGACCCTCACCTCAGTGCTGCTGCTCTCCTCCTCCGCCTCATAGCTGCTGCTTCTGGTGGGTGGCAGCTTGGTGCTGGAACTTCCTTCTCCATGTGCTTGTCCACAGGTTCCTTTCCTCCGTTGTTTCTCCAGTCCACCGCCATTTTGTCTGGAGCATTGAAGAAATTCTTTGCACTTTGGAAACACATCATCGCCATCATCTTCAGAAGAGGTCTCATAAGCGTCTGAACTCTCATTGGCTCGGGCGTTCGAGATTTGACCCAAAATGCTTTCGTAATCCGCAAAGGTAATGGAGCTGGGCTTGTGTTTGATGATTCGGGGTAGATTGGTTCCCTTGGTGACTGGCAAAGGAGCCGAGTAAGGGTGCTCAAGGGGGGACGGTGCCACTGGAGAGGATGCGTAAGAGTAAGCTGGTTCTGATATGGGTCTGACTATCAAATTAGAGAAACGATAAGTAGTAGGTGAGGTGTTTGGGGAGTATACATCAACGCTGTTGGTCACTGGACTATCTGTGGGAGTCGATGAATAGCTGAACCTGGTCTCAGCATCCATTAAGAGGTCAGGTTCACAATAAATGCCATTTAGTTCAAGTTTTGAGGTTGATATTGGAGCAGAAGTGATTTGATGCTCCATGTATTTTGTTGTCTTTTCTTTTGTGAGATGATTTGAGATTTGAGGTCCATCTTTGCTGACGAGCACTGGTATAATTTGATTGATCTTCTCTAATGAACTTTTATTCTTCAGCTCAAGTTGCAGTTGGTCTTGTAAAGGCTCATCTATAACAGATGATAGTGAGATATCAGAAGTATCTTTTAAAATCAGGTTTCTATCCATGGTTGAATTTGCCATTGAAAGCATTTTGGCAGGCTCTTGCAAAGCTGATGACCTCTGTCCTTCTAAAGTTATCATGGGTTGATCATCCATGTTTCGATCTACAGCTTGAAACTAGCCATAAGGAATATCCAGAAGAGTTTTTCTATGATGCCAGAAACTGTCGTGTCCATCATGTTCCACCATTTGGGCTGAGCTGGTTCCTCTGTGCTAATTAGTACTTTGTGCCAACCATCCTGAAAAGAAAGAAGAGATATTATAATCAGTTTGCTTTAAATGTGTGCATGTTTATTTTTTTAGCTAGGTACATTTACTTAATTAGCATACTTAAGTGTAATTATCCCATCTTTATCCAAAGGAATTGTGTTTCGATAATTTTTCTGATGGTGTAGTTCACAGTCTTGCTCGTAAAAATATCTTAAACCTATTAGCCTAAAGTGGTCAACTGGTTTCCTTGCCTGGACAAGCTGATTAGACTGGTCTGATAGTTTTGAAAACTTTTTAGATGGTCAAAAGTTAGACCATCTTAAACCAGAAATGCATTTTAAATGCGTTTAAGACGTTCTGTTTTCCTTTCAACAACTAAACTGATGAAAATACATATCAGCTTATGGAAAAGCAGAAGTATTATTCCAACAAAGACTCAAAAGAAAGCACATCTGATTCAAATGTCTGAATTATTTTTTAGATTCTCAATGGTAGTCAACAGTATGCCAGATTTGTACAGCGTTTACCCCTGAATATTACTTTGAATGAGATAAGGATGCATTGGAGCATCGCTTTAATGGGATTTTATGGAAAAGCACACATATATTCACAAGGAGCTGGAAATGTGAGTAAAATGGAGGAAGCCCACAGAGGAAGAGTCTGAAAAAACAAAGAATCTCACAGATGGAGCAAGACTGAATCCCAAAGAGACACTCTGGGAAGAGTAGAGTGTCTCACAGAGGTAGAGAAGGCTGGAATCGGGATCCCAGAGAGGCAAAGAGGGAATAACATGGAATCTTGCTCAAGTAGAGGAGGGAATAACAGGGGATCTGAGGAGTTGAACATCTGGCTCAGGCTGAGAGCGTTCAAGTCTGGATTTGTTAAAGGCACGACGGTGGTGACATCAGTGCTACGAGGAATCCGGCTCTTTGCTCTCCAGTGGCTGATTTACAATGTACCCGTCCATTCATCAGACGACCTAAATGTCCCAGACCAGGCTGTGGTTAGCAACCCTGCTAACCCCCTCATTAACCCCCAACCACGCTCCAGAAAAACACACATTAAACCACGGGAAGCGTCTGATTGGTGGAGAAAGAAAGAACATTCCTTTCTGACACCTTATAGCTGAAGAACATCATCTCGAGAGATGAACTGTAAAGCCAAAGATTATTCCTGGCAGGAAGTTTCAATCAAGGGACTGATAGCGTGAAACCGTGCTATACTGAGATGTGATTGGTTGGTTTTGTAAGATGTATTAGTTTAGTGTGCAAATTGCATCAGACAGGCCAGATCTTTCCAGAAGTGAATGCAGAGCTGTGGAAAGAAATGGGTATATTGAAAGTCACAGAAATATCAATATTGATTTTCCAGTGGTCAACACAGAAACAGAAAAAACAACATATTTCACTGACTGATATGCTTATCTTCACAAAGAGGTTCTTTTCATGCACCTTCCAGAATGGAACTTCAGTGGTCATCAACAGATGGAAATACTGAATATTCCCGTGCACTCCCAAGCATGCATAGAAAATCAGAGCTGTATCTGTGGTGTTAAATGTGAGAAGGGGGCCAGCTGGCAGCCCTGACTGTGGCCTTCACTCATTTAACATGTCCCCTTGTGCTTCGCTCTTATTCTATCTCTCTCTCACACACATACTCAAAAAAACATGGTCAAATTTCAACAAGAGAAAGGAAAACATGCACCTGCCCTTAACAAAACCTCAGGGCTTTAACCTTTAAAAACTGATAAGAACAGTGACCAAACACCGGACAAGGTCAGTGACTCACAGTTACCTACAGCTATGACTTCCTGCGACACATGTAAACATGCTCATATATGAAAATCACAATTTATGCAATTTGACACTATTGCTATGTACAATACACAAAAAACATGTGTAATCTTAGTTCACATTAAACAATTTGGACATGCTGTATTTCACTTAAAAGTACTTTAAGTAGCATTTTGCTGATTATTTTATTAATATGCATACTGCATTTTTATTGGAACTCACTCAGAGTTTATATGCAATATTGTTTTAAAAAAATAGTTTTTTTAATTTACCAAAACTGTTTAAAAAGACCTAGTTGGAAAACAAAAAGGTTTTGGTTTTGGGAGTCCCAAACAACAGGTTGACATGCATGCAAGGTCAAAAAACACTTTCATTTTCTTATAATATGCATTTATCTTTATCTTATTTGTTCAATGACTCCCAAATGATTCGTTCAATTATTTATTTCTCCAAACCCCTCTGGTGATTGGTCGATTTAATTTAAAGCAGTGTTTGTAAACTTTTAAACGCTCAAAAAGCTCCACCTAGTGGCAAAGAATAAATTTGCATTTTCATTCAGACCAACAAGAAAGTGGGCGGGCAATATGCTAATGTTTCATGTTGATGTAAACATGAAACAGCTTGGGACTCGTTTTAAAAATAACTAATATCAATTATTCTAAGTCGACTCTTTTGAGAGACAATAACTTTATACACAGTTTATACACACGCATTTTCAGATTGAAAACTTTTTGTTACACACCGCATGAAGGTAATTGTCAAAAATCCATAATAGGGGCACTTTAATATATGATCTATCACTCAGCATGACAAGATTCATATTTGTATGTTGCATATTTGGACACTGCAACACTTGTTTTGTAATTTCCCCAAAAAAGAGAAAACTTTGTCACTCATGAGAAACAGTGTTGCAAGTGTAACCCTGATTAGATCTAGTCCTCTCACCTCCTTTCCTTTAGCCCGTTTTTCTCTAAAGCCACAGTAAAAGGAGGCCTCCTCATTCCCAGCTGTATAAAAGACTTGATCCAAACAGCCAAAGAGGATTCTGCACTGTGAATGTCACTCAAGCGTTCTACAAGTTTCTTGTTGAGCGCAAAGTGTTGCAATACATGAAAAGGGGCAAGCAGTGTTTTCTTTTCACGTTACACACTGTGAGTGACTGTTAATGCTGCCTTTCCCATTCATTTTACAGAGATCGTTATTAATTCATTACACAGTGTACGTTTCACCACCACTGTAATGGTCCTGTAAAAACGCACACAGAGTTACTGACACGTGTAAAGTTGAAATAGTCCTCCTGGCATAAGTTCCTGACATTTGATATGCATCATTCAGAGATATATTTTTTGAATGCACATCAAAAGTGTGCATGAGGAAAATGTGTAATTCATATTAGGTCCTGGTCACCATTTCTCTTTAAGTATTTTTATTCACTTTTTTTTTGTTTATTTTAAATGGGCCAGCAATAAACCAATGTGTGAAAATGTGAGATAGAAGATTGAACTTTCAAGAAATAAAGTTTCAATTATCACAAATAAAGATGCAATGAAAAGAACTTGCAATTCAAGATATAAAGGGATATGAAGTGGCACTTCAGAGAAATAAAGATGCAATACAGTCACAACTGTGAAATTTAACAGTCAAATTACAAGATATAAATTTATAAGAAAAGATATAAAGTGGCAGTTATGGGAAATGACGAAGCAATTACTTGTTTTTATTGTCAGGCTTCTGTTATGTAGTCTCTCCATTAAAAATGTAAAGTTGCATGCATAAATAATTATAAAACAGCTAAAAAAAATGCCATTTAAAATAGTTTTAGATGCAGAAGATGCAGAATGTCACTTTACAGAACATATGAACTACCATCTAAAGATTTTTTCATTTTCCAAACGAGTCCTGACATTTCATTTTCACATTTAGAAGCACATTAAACTTTAAGTGTATTCATTTTGGCGCTTTCATCCAAAGTGACTTCCAGCTATCAGTATTCTCTGTCACAAACTTTATCCGTCATCCACCTGCACTGTAGAGTCTCCAGCAGGTCAGCACTGAAGCTGAAGTCTCTGCCCTATATAGACTGACTTCTGCATATTAAAACAATGAAGGCCATCTCACCTTAGACTACTTCAGAACGTGCTGGGACGTCCAGCGGCCGTCGTGGTCATGATGAGGAGAGTGCAAAGTGTCTAAGGTCCCATTAAAACGTGTGTGTGATCGAGCTCAGCCTTCCCGAACGTCTCCTTTGCCTCTTCTCCTTGGAAATTCAAGGCAACTCCTCCGCAGAGGGAGAGGTGCTGTCATCACAAATTCCCCAAAATCCCCACAGGCAACGGGAAGCCTCAGCATGCAGTGACTAAGTCATTCAGAGTAAGAGTGGAAGGGGAGGAAGAATGTATAGTTGATGGTTTGGAGGAGGAGTTATGGCTAAGGGGAAAGGGTGAGAGAGAGAGGAAGAGAGAGAGAGATACTGTTGTGTAAACAAGGCCTGCATACAGCATATTTGGATGTAAATGGCCTGGACTGGCTTTAATTGTGAAGGAGAACAGATCCATGTCTCATTGTATGGCTCTGACCCTCAGTTCAACGGGCTGGATGCATTCCAGATTACGCCACCGTTAAACCCACAGAAAGCCGAACGGATACTTTCAAAACAAAAGGAACTGACGGAATAGGAATGAAAAAGAGATATTTCACTTTAACATGGCTTTTTCCTTTGGGAGAGATAACCCAGGAAGTTCTGCGGTTGTGTCCAAATCCTAGGGCATAAGTCAATGACTTATCAGACAGTATTTTGTACGAAGGTAGTTAAGATTGGTTTCCAGGGAACCATAGCATCGCATGTAATGATCTGGAACAAAATTCAAGAGCATTTTAAAGATAACCAAGCAAATATTTAATGGCTGGCTGCAATGCTTATCTTTTAATGGAAAAAAAAAATGGAATCTTATTATGGGAAGAAATAAAACCTTCTAAAGTTAACATTTATTAAAAAAAAGAAAGAAAATTATATATATATATATACATATATATACAATAAAAATAAAAAAAAACAAGTTTGCTTTTAAATATTCTTTCTATATTAAAATCTATTTAAATATATAATTGTAAAACATTCTAAAACTTAAATTCATAAAAAAAAACTACAAATGTCTTTTTAAATATATACAAAATTAAGTAAAATAACATACAAATACTTGCAAAACAACAAAAAATCATTTAAAAAATACTTATAAAGACATGCTCTGATTCTTCATAGATTGCACTATCCTTCCCACTGATGTCTACATTTATCTGATAAAGTATCTCATATAAACACTCAAATGCTGATGTTCTCTTGTCCTGAATAATCTGTGCATTTCCTTTTGTGGTTGAGAAACATCAATCAGCTTGTTTGTTTACCACTGTCCTCGTTCACCCTAGAGGAAGCAACGGTCACAAATCAACACAGATTCCTGCTGACCCCATCTAGAGATAGAGAGAGGAAAGAGGAGGGAGAAAGAGAAGGACTTCCTTCATTCACAAAGCACTCTTCCATTCTGCCTGCAGCCACTATCAACAATGCTCTCACATTACTCACATCAAAGAACGCACTCATTTGATATTGGTCCAAAAATAAAAACTCATTAATTCATTTTTAGAGTTAGTGACCAATCAAAGTTCAGTACTTTGAACAAGCAAAAAGAATAATATCACTCTTTAGCCAAAGAATAATTTGATTGTAAAAGCAAAATGTCCATTATTTTCATGCATATTTCCATCAAATGGAAGCGTTTTCTTTTTTAAATCCCCATTTGATATTATTAGGCATGGTAATAACCCTCATAATTCATTACCAACTAAATAAATGAAATGAAGAAACGCTGAAAGGCAGCCAAAGCCGGCTCAGCATTGCCATGGGTGCTGCCAAAATTTACTCGGAGACTTCATAATCTTCAAAGGCGCTCGAGCAAGAAAAAAGCAAGACCTTCTCAAAAAGAGAGGGCTTATGTCACCACCAGTCTGTACTACATGGAGATCACCACAAGGGCAGCAGATGAAAAGCAGCAGCAGGCTGAGCGATTGGCAGGACTGTGTGAATGGATGTCTTTATTTGCAGCGGTGGAGCCCTGGAGGTGAGGTGACCCTTCTTTGCGCTGTGGGGGTCCAGCTTAAACACAGCTGGATCTTCATGTAGCTCAGCCAAAGAGGCTCTCTTCTGATCTCTTTCCTCCAGCGCTGAAAAGCAGCCCTGTTTCTTGGATTCTCTATGTTAGATTTGTGGCTGAGTAGACAAGGAGCTCTCTCTCTGTAGAACCACTGTAACACACATTAACTGAATGCCACAAAGAGTTGTGCTTCTGTAGTGCTCCACTCACTGAGAAGATCAATCATTAAATGACCTGTTCAGCATTCTGAATGGCCATGTCCAGTTTTGTCAGTTATTTCTGACACACATTTTAAATGAGATCAGAGAACTCATATTGAGAAATAACATCATAGTTATGCTTCCCAAAATTAACTTGTCAAACAAAAAAATACATTTGGGTTAGTTGGAGTCAGAGTCGGAACAGGTTTGCAGAAATTTAGTACTGCTTCACTTGCTTACCAATGGATCCTCTGCAGTGAATGGGTGCTGTCACAATGACAGTCCAAACAGCTGATAAAAACAGCACAAAAATTCATGAGTAATCCACATGACTCCAGTCCATCAATTAATGTCTTGTGAAGTAAAAAGCTGCATGTTTACAACTTCATCACTAAGACTTCAAACCAAGTCCTCTTTACATAATATGGCTTTCTACAGTAATTAAGCAGTCTTGTCTGAATCAGGAGAGAAATATGCACAGATAAAGCAATGTTTACAAGGGAAAAGAGTCCTTTACAAAAATACATTTTTACATGAATTTTGGGATATCACATTAAAATTCCTGATGCAAGCTGCACATAAAATCTGTTCATTAAAAACATGAGCATGCTTGAAGAAAAGCCATTTTTAATTCAGTAACATTTACTGAATTGCATCATCTCTTAAGTTAATCGGATGCTATATAGAACACTTGCTATAACAAGCAACACAATTCACTCTTACTGAATTCCCAAGTGTTCTGTCTGCAGAAAAATGCAAACGCTGAAGAATTGTTAACAGAGCCATATGTCAAAAAAACAACATTTGGTTCTAGTATTTTTTTCCTTAAATGAAGCCCTAGAAAAGCATTATTCCTACTGTCTTATCTATGGCTGTCAGCCATACAGACACATCCACCATGATCCATATGCCAACCCCCACAATCTGCCATAAAATATGACAACACCTCAAGCAGGATGCATCTCGTTAAATCTAAAAATATTTACATACCACCATACAGCCGGGATCGGGCCTGTTCTTTTTCGCAAAGTACATCTCAGTCGTCTTATTATAGTGATATAAGTATAAACGACATAGAAATTTTGAAACACAAATGCCCATAAAAAGTTAAATTGCATTTTAATATGCCATAGAAATCCAAATATATACATCAGCGTGCTAGTAATAATAATAATAAACTTAATTGACACCAAGCCAGAGCAGGAGACTTTAACTTGAAACAAAAAAAAAGCCAAAGCATTTGAAGCATTCCACAGATTAGTGGAAATGGTGCTATTGTGTTATTATTTACTCTTTTCTAAGCAAAGATTATGAAGCTAAGTGTTAACAGCGAGACAGAGGCAGGTATGTCTGAACATAGTGGGCGACGTCAAAGCATCACAGGTGAAGAAAGGGACAATCTGGCAACACTCCAACAGTGGGCTTTTTACAATACTCCAACATCAATCATTGAGAAAACAGATGAGAGATTGGGAAATAATAGTGAATGTTTTGCGCAATATTTTCATGCTCAAATGGCATTTAACCTCCAGCGCTTCCAACCAGCCTCATCCCACACTAAACCTTGAAATCCAGACGTTTATGTAACATTAAATTGCCTCTAAAAAAACAAAAAAACAAAAAGTGAATAAAAAACACCCCAGCAATGCAACTTGTTAAAACATTCCAGCGATGCCTTTATCTTTGACTCAGTATTCCCATTCCGTTTCAATTCTCTGACAGATTCCCGACATTCCAGAAAGCCTAGGCAGGTGTTCTGCATTATCTTCTCACCTCGCACTCCGCTTCTGTCTGTGCCCTAAGACACTCGACCCATCCTTATAAATCTAACTTAATGCCCTTGGTGGCAACTAACTCATCGGCCTTGGGTTTTGCATTAGCTAAGGCTGTCAGACTCAAAAAGAGGCAATGGATCAAAGTCCTCACTTTGTTCTCTAAGCAGTTGCTTCTAAAACATGTGGTTAAGGGTTGTCGTACATGACTTAGGTACCAGAAAAGGTGCTGAGGTGCCATCTATTTGCTGCTGAATACATAAGAGATTTTAAAATTGTTTTTGATTCAAAAACTGAGGATCAAGACATTGGAACAAGAGGAATCACTGCGTCCTTTCAGAACCACTACTTGGCATATGTACACTGAAAATCATATTGTAGTGGGTATCTTTGCCTTGTTTTCCAGCAAAACTAAATATATATTAGTTTTATATTTGCTAAATTTACCTTACATTTACATTTAGTCACTTTTATCCCAACCAACTTACAAATGAAAACATAAGAAGCATAAATAAATAAAAAAGATAGAATAGAAAAAGAAAAGAGAACACTAGAGGGTCATTTTTTAGGATAAATAAGATGAAAAAAATAAAATAGAGCACACTAGTAAAACAAAAATACCCACAAATCAAGAAAGATAAAATACAATAAATATTATTTCTCTGGTGAAACCTTTTTTCAAAGATATTTAGACTTTTTTATGGAACAGCAAGCCATGATTATAAATAAAATCAATTACAATTCATTTTTGACACAAAAAAAAGATAATTTGCCTTTTGTAAAAAGTCTTTCAGAATTCAGTATTTTTGTTATTTATGTATTATTTTATTTTATATTTTATTTTATTGTATTTTTTATTTTAGGCAATTGGTTTGTCTTTTTACCATGTTGGTAGTATAAGTAAATAAACAATGTTTATTATCTTTCTGTTACTTGCACCGATGCATCCCTATTTATTTGTCAGCAAACGTCCACCAGATTAAGTAAGGCACATAAAAGCTCCAGACTTTGTGAAAACTACAGATCATAAATCTGCATATTTAAAAGCCTGTTCATGGATAGTCTGATCGAGCCCGGTGCATTAAGTTTATCTACCTTTTTTCACCACAGGCTTTTTCCTCCCTCATGTAGCTACGATTTCAATAAATAAATATCAATCACATTTCTACTGCATAGACAGACAACTTTTATTAAAACAATGGCCAATTACCACCTTAAACTCAAGAAAGCATGGGGAAAAGTGGAGGAAATGAAAGAAAAGAAACCAGATTTCTGAGAAGCCAGAAAGCACATCAGTGAAGTAAGATCTGATACATATGGCATCACAGACGTCCCATCAGGAGATTGTGCTGACTGATCAACCTCATGTATTTAACTGGCATCTCTCAGTTTGAGTCCATCTGCTCAGCGGACACAAAGTGTTCCCTGACAAGCAATGCTGGAGAACTATTAGTATTACAAGCATTTGTTGCTGACTTGCAATAAGATTAGTTCTTTTCAAGAAGCTAGCAATAACAGTAATGCTAACAAGCGCTCAGTAAGCTGATCTTACAAAGCCCCATTGTGTGTCTATCAGTAGATTTCCTGTTAGCAATATTTCTGCATGACACATTTATGCCGAAACATTTTTGAAATATCTCAGGTCTTAAATACCGGTTGGGGTTTACATTTACATTCCATTAAATCTCCAGCGTCCCATATTTTAAGAATTTCGCCCATATTTTAGGCCATGTGGCAATAGATGACAACATTCCACAGATTTATGAATAACCAGAGTGTCATTGCTCCGGCTGTGCGGCGGACTCGCTCCTATTTTCGTGACAGCATGATTGGCTGGTGACTTCCCAAGGGGATTATAAGAAACCTCAGTGTTGATATTTTCCCTCATTTGTGCTTTTGGGGTTTATAGATTTCCAGATTCATTGCAAAACCAATAGCAGCGAACTGCGGGGGGCTCTAGACGCCCCTCTGGCACCAGCTGAAAACACCCAGGTTTAAAGAGTGCAACAGAAAAATGCTTCGGAACAAAAGGACTAAAAGAGCAAACGCTGCAGAAATAGATCAGACCACTAGTACTTTTGTGACTTTGAGTCAGTGGCATTATCTACAAGTCGTGCTATATAAAAATAGATTAATAAAGTCAGTAAAAACTATTCCAAATGGGTGATTTTGGAGCGATGTTTTAGAGAACAACCATTTTTGGTTATCCAACAAAACTGTCAACGGTTCTTGAAAGAAACATATTTTTTAGTGTAAGAGAATGTTTTGATAAACTAAAGAATATTTCAATTTAAAGAATCTTTATGGAACGAGTCTACGGATGTTAATAGAGCAATAATTTTTTTTTTTTAAAGTGAAATTATGAAAAAAATATTTGCATGAACATCTATCAAACGTTTGCTTTTCACAAGCTTGTTTTGTTCTCAAAGGGTCATAAAGCGTATAAATTTGACACTCATTGCTTTGATTGGCTCATTATCCTGTCAACACAATATCATCCATCTATCATGCCCATAATTGCTCTGCAGAAATGGATGGAAAATAATGTTACGTTTAGACTAAAAATTACTTGATATGTGAGCAAGTGGGGTTTTTTTCTTCATTTTAGTGAGCACTGTGACCTTTATACCCATGATGTTTACCAAGGATTATAAAATGTGCTTATTTTAACAAAATGCATAAAAAGGTATAAACCTGATGCAATTCATCAAGTATTGTAATAGCATTTTATTTTTTTTAAAAAAGGGTCGGTTGCTCATTCATTGTTAAAGTGCCCCTATTATAGATTTTTGAGAATGACCTTTCATGCATTGTGCAATACAACAGAAGTCATCCTGCAAAGTTTTAAATCTGAAAGTGCAACATTTATAAAGCTACAGTATTGTCTCCCAAAAGAAAGAGTCGACTCTGAATAGAATAAGCATGATAAAATGAAAACAAGACAAATCGGACCAACCACCGCAGATTAGCGTCACACAAAGGAGGGGTTTGGAAAAATTACCAAATTTACCAAATATGGTAAAAATAAATGCTTATTATAAGACAATGAAAGTTATTTTTGACTTTGTATGCATGTTAACCTGTTATTTGGGACTCTCAAAAACAAAATATGAATCTTTTATAATCAATAACAGGGGCACTTTAAATAATATCACCTTTACTTGGGAAAGAACATAATTCAAATTAATCAAGAATTTGTGAAAAAAACTCAAACACACATGTCCACCACAGGACATTGCTTTGAACATGTTTGTTTGTTGTACAGCAGCCGTCTTTTATGAGCAGATGACTATGTGTGATGACGGACATTCAAGTACTTATCAACACAAGAGTCATGACAGCAGAAACCTGTCAGAAACCCTGTTATTTCAGCAGTGTAAATCAGAGTCTCCCTGTGATTATCAGCTAGATATGGCGTGCAGAACGGTTACGTGTTTATGTGACCTCTGAGGTGTTTGTCAGAGAAAAACGCAGCACGTCAGGAATATTCAATGGAATGAAGAGCAAATTAATTCACCTTACAAACACACTCCAGCCTCACCTGCCTTAACTTGCTCAGTCGATGGGCAAAATCAGGGAGCAAATTCCTTCTACTGAAAGGCAGACGCGGGGAACATGGGCTGCTACAGCCAACACCATCAGGTAATTTTCTAAAAAGTTGAGTTTTGTGTTGCATTTCATTATTTACTTTTTTATATGCAACAAAGTATTCTTAAATTACAATCCTCAATGTCAGCGCAATCATAATAAATCTATCTCCAACAGCGAATTTCATTTTCCTAACATAAGCTTAATGAACACAGAGGGAGCATTAACTATAATGGGTTATTCACAAGCACTCACTCTTAATGTCTAGATTTACTCTGGTGATGTCTGAACTCCTGTTTCATAGTCTAGAAAGCATTTTGGTTTTATATAAACTGCTAATGATGTATAGCAGGGTCACCAAACTTGACGAGGCAGCATTAGAGGTAGCCAAAATCAGTTTCCCCCATCTATTTCACACAGAATGGCTTTAATGCTCTCTAAATTCACTCTGGTGATACCTCACTGCTCTGTTACAATGCATTTAGGTTTTATATAAACAGCTCCGGACATACAGAGATGCTTGGTAATACTAAAGTAGAGCTTAGCTGAGCACTTCAAGCCTAATACATTTATTTTTTCACATTTCCAGGCAAAATCATCCTCACAAAATCGGTTCAGGCAGTTTTAGCTGTCTGGGTTTGGCTAGTTAGCGGTCCTGTTAGCTCGTGGTATAGTAACTACACAGCCTGGTTTCTCCATTAATGCCTTTCAAAATTAGTTGTGTATTCCGACAATATACCTTTTTGGGGGGTTTTTTGCATGCAATATACAACATATCTTGAAAAAATTTATTTAGTGTTTTAGCTATATCTATGGAAGCCTATTTCCGCCACTGAATAAAAATGATTTTTTAAAAGTTACTGTGGCTTTTAATCTCTCAATTCTGACTTTTTTCTCAGAATTGCATGATACAGACTCCCAGTTGCTGAGTTATAAAGTCAGAATTTGACTTTATAACTCGCAATTGCGACTTTACATCTCACACTTCTAAGAAAAAATGTCAGAATTGTGACTTTCTATCACACAAGTGAGTTATGAAGCCAGAATTCCAAGATATAAGGTCACAATTCTCACTTCATAACTCGCAATTGCAAGTTTATATCTCACAATTCTGATTTAATAACTTGCAATCGTGAGTTTATACAGTATCTCACAATTCTGATTTTATAATCATTTTGAATCAATTTTGAATCATGAGTTTATATCTCACAATTCTGATTTTATAACTTGCAATCGTGAGTTTATATCTTGCAATTCTGATTTTATAACTTTGAATCATGAGTTCATACAGTGTCTGGCTATTCTGATTTTATAACTTTGAATCATGAGTTTATATCTCACAATTCTGATTTTATAACTTTGAATTGCGAGTTTATATCTTGCAATTCTGCTATTATAACTGAATCACGAGTTTATATCTTGCAATTCTGCTTTTAATAACTTTGAATCACAAGTTTATATCTCGCAATTCTGATTTTGGAGGGCTATGAAAGGCATTAAATGGACTTTTTCTCTATTTTTGCTCAAAATGTTCTGTTCAACCAAGCAACTGCCATTTACATAAATAAAAAGCTTCATCTAGGTACTACAGTCCTCACTGGTTTCAACTGAAATTTGATTCCAGAAATGCCTGGAAACAAGGTTATTTTTATATTAGCAATAAACCAGTGCGCTCCATCCATACTTATAAACACAGACGTCAGCCTGGACAGGAAATTCAAGACATTCATGTTAGCCACTGAGTCATGTTGGCAACACATGCACATCTAGAGCCGGATCTCTCTTTCTTACTCAATAACAGTAGCGCGGGAGGTCATAGGAGGTGTCTGATTAGACAAGCAGCTGATAACTTCAGCTTGAGCTTCTGTGGGGGTTCACAAAGGCCAAGCTTGTTTCAACAGGGACCCAGGCACACGCAGCTCACAGCTGTGCACACTTGTAACACGCTTTTCAACCCACAATGAATCTTCATTAAAGCATGAAGTGGTTGGCCGCTGATCAGCTGAGTCACATTTAAGTATCCAGTGATGCCCAGGTAAAGACATATGAATGAAAAGTCTGCACGAGTCAACTGAATTTGCTCTGTGGTTTTCATTTCCAAGGCTAATCAATTATAAATTGATCTGTTTGCATACCAGACTTTAGTATGTGTGGCAACTGCAAATCTACAATCAAAAAATCTGTCAATTCAATCTATAAGAAGCATTCAGGTGTATCAGTAAACACAAGCAAGTAGCACTCTGTTGTGTTTAACATCGATAAAAACCCTGATAAGGGTAAAGACATATAAACATGAAACCAAAGGTCACTGTTTACACCTCATGGAGACTTTGAGACAAGTAATGTTTTCTGTCATAGCTTTAAATGGCACAAGGTGACTTTCAAGCATTTGTGGGTTAAATACTGCTGATGCTAATTGCCTGTTTTGAAAAAGAGGGCACATAAATAAAGGTAGACACACCAGCTATTCAGTCATCTAAAAATATACAGAAACATTATTCAAAAGAGCACCAATTTGCATCTACTTTTTCATGCTCTAAAGTCTTATGTTTTCTTTATGACTTTATGTATGACTTATCTGTTTTATGCACAAATTTCTTTAATTTCTCTTTACTTGGATCACTTTTTTCCCCAATTTAACATATCCTTGCTTTCAAAAAAAAGAAAGAAAAAAAGTAGACCCCTAACTTCTGAGCGGTAGTGTATAATGTTACAGAAGATTTCTATTTTAAATAAATGCTGTTCTTTTTAATATTTATTTATAAAAGAATCCTGACAAAATTATTATGGATTCCAAAAAATATTAAACAGCACAACTGTTTCCAACACTGATAATAAATCAGCATATTAAATTGATTTCTGAACGATCATGAAACACTGAAGTAATGGAGATAAAAAAATCAGTTTTGCATTACAGAAATAAATTATATTTTAAAGTATATTAAAACAAAAAATTATTATTTTAAACTGTAATAATATTTCTTAATATTACTGTCTTTCCTGTATTTGTAATTAAATAAATACAGCCTTGATGAGCATAAGAAACTTCTCATATATATATATAAACAGATTTGAATTAAGGATTACAAAGAAGAGCATGTTCATTCTTGGAAGGAAAAAAAAAACATGAGGATGAGTAATTATAATTAATGACTTTTTATTTTAGGTCGAACTTTATCATGTCACTGTGAGTGTTTCCAAATAGAAACATCTTTTTTTTTTTTTTAAATCTAGGCCAACAAAACAGCAGTGCATGAACGTTCAGCCAGATTTATTGGTTCTGCCTGACCGTCTGAGGGGCCATAGAAAGGCCTGGTGGGGGAGGCATTGAGATGCAGCGTGTGTGAGACTGAGGCGGATCTGCCAGGCAATGAGTGCCAGGAGCGCAGTTGTACCAGCACCTGTCTGTTCTATTGTTCCATCAGCAAACCAGCCACACTCATCTGCACCAACTGAACAAGACAGCTGCCTCTCTCTCATGTGTATCAAAGCAACGGCGTGACTCACCACTCCTAATGAGCGAACAGTTTGAAACAGAACCCACATAAAACAAGATGGTAGCTGAGAATAATAAGAAATAAAAGGTCTCTTGTTGATGTGATTTGCAATAAGGTGGCAAATCGATTGTATAACGCAGAGTTTCATTATGAGGCTAGTTCTCTGCAATTAAATAAGTGGAGCATGGGAAGGTGAACGTGGTCATTGAATTTGTGGTTTCATTTGCCGTGTTTTAATGAGAGGAGCAACTTCTCCACCTGAGACCGCATCTCAGTGTGCTTCACGCTTCAGTGGGTTCACTTACAGCACAAACGGTTTTTATCTTGTAGAGCACACATACAGTACGTGCAGGAACGATCAATTTTTTGGCTCTTCTTCTGACACTTATTATCGGACAGCCTGTCTCTGTGAGGGTACATTTAAACAACAGCAAAAAATTAATAAATAAAACTGACAATTGTACAAAAAAACTGACACGTTTTTTTCTTTGTGCTTTTAAAAAAAATTTAGAGTACAAACGATAACACTGTCAAAACATTCCCTATTCAAACAAATCCACGGGAATGGCTAAAAACTTTGTATTATGAACGTGGACCAGTAGTTAGTGATGTCACTTCAAACAGAAACACTATATGCCTGCACATTTAAAATGTTTTTGCACCACTTTCACAATATGACATTTTTGTAGTTTCCACGAAAACAATAATGGTACAGTTTTCCAGAAACTTCCTTCTATTTCAAAAGTTTGTATTTTCAGGCCACCAAAAAGCCACTGTCCTGTAAATGAACGCCCAAAATGCATAAAAAGTTTTATTATCCATCTTTAGTTGAAAACCGTGTTATGTACACACCCCCTGAAATCACAGAAAGATTTTTTTTTTTTTTTTTTTTAATAAAATACTGTTACATGCAGTTTATGGGTAGATTTTTGTTGTATATTTAGTATATCATATCAATATCAAAAGGCAAGATTTATTGAATAAATCTGCTTTTTTAAAAGGGGACATATGACGCAATTTCATGTTTTCCTTTCTCTTTGGGGTGTCACAAACTATTAGTGATAAGATCTGTAAAGTCGCATATTAAAGTCTCAAACCCAAAGAGATATTCTTTCTAAAAATTAAGACTCGTCCACGGCTTCCTAAGAGAAAGGCTTCCTACAAGAAAATGTGTTTGTTTGTTTTTTTTACCTTAAACCGTGAACACATTACACCAAACACACAAAATAATGTTCTTTTTAGCAATGTCATATGACCCCTTTAACAAACTGAGTGACCCATTCAGTGATTTTTTAAAATTGCTTTACAGCCCTAACATACATGATTTAAGATATGAGTAAATTATGCTAATGTGTGACAATGTGTTACAGAACCTTATTATACAGTGTTACAAAAAACACTAAAACGCAAGACCATAAAGCACATTGATTGGCTCTAACACCAAGAAACAAAAATTGGCACTGAGACAATGAACTTGACTCTGACATGATTAAACCACAGAAAGTGTTACATTCCAAATAAAAAGCACTCACAATACTCAGATTTGCCACACCTACAACATTTGTTCAGTATCACTTTCTCCAGTCTAACAAAGAAAAACCTACTGTGCCAAATTATACAGCTGTTTAAACATCAACACTGCCTTCCTCAATCTATTATCACTTGCTCTATAATAATAATCATATTTATTACTTACCACTATTTACTGAAGTGACAGTTTTTGACGTCAGTATCTTCTCTTGGAAGAAATCTCAATGAAGTGTTTAGACTGTTGTCATTGTGTCAAAAACAGAACGACCACCCCCTTCAATCAAACCCGATCCCTGATTAGTGTGAGCACGCAGAGGAGGGGAAGGCCATATGGAAGATAAGAAGTCAATGGATATGAAAAAGGGAATTCACTCGGGACTGCTGTCACATGGTCCAAGCACTCTGGGCAAGTGCAGAGGGGACAGATTAATCCTATTGTTCCTGTAGATGCAGAACAGAAACGATGGTCAAATATGAGCGTTTTCACAATTTTGCAACATACAATGTTTTGGGAGGGAGACTGTAATGCTGAAAAATTTCAGATTCATGCAGAATACTAACAGAAGCAGGTCATGATCTCACCCCATCATAAATTGAACAATATCAGCACGTGCACTGAAAGCAGACGGGTGCTGAAGAGCCCTCTGGTGCATAGTAATGGATATATTATGCAAAGATGAAAACCTCAAGATCTGAGCGTAACTACTTTATACAGAGAAACTTATCATTAATTTTGCAATTCCATTTGGTGGATGCATTGTTTAAAAAGTGACATATTTGGACTTGTGTGTGCAGCAATAAAATGTTATAACAAATATTTAAATATTTGAATATTTAAAAACAAAAAGATAAAATTGTATATTTAAATATGACTTTTTTATCTTTCAGTGTGACTATTTCTTACGTTTAGCTTCATCTGACAGTTACCTTTTTCTTTAGCTAAGTAAAAAATGATTGAAAGTTTTTGGATTGGTGTTATTTTAATATCATTTAGGTTTCTTTTTATTACATTTGTCTTATTCAATCAACAATTTTATTTTATTTTTGTCTTTTTAAGTGTCTATTCATTTCTTTTAATGTTTTCTTATTTTTAGTTATTTTAGTAAATCAAGTTAAATTAAATGCAAATGAGAAATGTTGCTTTGACAAACAGTTCTTTTCTTTCAAATACTGTTTAATTGCAAATAACTTCAAAAGTTAGTTTTAGTTTTTAGCTTAATTCAATTATAATAACCCTCTTTTGGATAGCATAGGTTTAGAATGAATAGGCTGAATAGGACATTTTTATTAATTATGTTTTACTACACATAAATAAATACAGTAAAAATATGATCATTATTAATTAAAAAATAAATCTTCAAAATTTGAATAAATAAAACCCCAAAACTACAACACAGTGCCTCATAGATACTATATATTTCATCTTCTCAATTGGCAGGGAAAGGCTCCAAGAAAAGATTTTAGGTGCTGTGCTGAAACTGAACATCAAATTCATGATCTATTCAGTGGACAATCATTCCAGAGCACGCTTTGAGCAAACAGGGCAACGTTTCAACATGTAGCTCATACATACCATAGTGGATGGGCTGGAGGGACTTAACAGTGACAGCTCATCCTCAACACACCTGAGGAGATTTCCACCCGGCTTGACTTAGGGACCTAATGTACTTAAAATGCAATTTGTCATTAGACAGGTACCTATTTATCTAAAGGAACTACCAGCACACTTAGAACAGGAATAAATCCATAGAAGAAAGTAAGGGTTAAGCATTTTGCTCAAGGACACAGTGGCAAAAGGTGATCATAATTCTTGGTTCATGCATCGCACCTTGCGGTGCTTCTAACCTACAACCTTTGGGTTAGCAGGTCAGACCTTTAACCATTAAGCTTTCACTAACCTTTTGTACTTTTGCCTGAACTGAAACATTAAATAACATTGACAGAAAACTACATCAACCTCGCTCCAAATGCACTCGACCGTGGAATTGCATTTTCATTACACAAATACTACACTAAATACTTCCACTCAAAATTCATATTTAATTCAATGTGTTACCAGTCCATCTCCCTCGGCGGCCATTTTTTAAACGTCTCTCAGGCATCCAAGTGCAGCTCCTATCTCTTTTTAATGAGGAAACATCAACTGTTCGCATAGCCTACGATTAAATTTCATATTTGGAATCACTAATGAAATCTGACAACAACTGCGTCATAAATTCAGTTTCTTTTGCTTAAATAGCGCTATAAAAGCTTATTTTTTCAGGCTAAATCAGACAGTGCGCATGCGCAGAACGCTGTTTCTATAGCAACCGGGACGCTTCAAAAGGCAGCTGCAGTAACACGCTGACTTTACCGACTAGCGATTGGCTCTTTCATTGAGAAGGCGGGGCTTAATCCGATTGAACGGCCATATTAAACTATAAGAGTGACACGTCTCGGGTATTCAGTAGTCTTTGATGTTACATGCTGTTTCTTTGTAATTATTTGTAAAATTTAACAATCCATGAGTCAAAATTATTTCTACATCAATTTGTTTTTCAGTGTACTAACTATTTCTGTAGCTAAACAACACACTATATTACTGTATTAGGCTATTTTGGCAACAAACAAAAAAATTGGGGTAACATAGGCTACCCCAAAAAACAAATGCCAGATCCATTGCAAAATGTTGAAACTATAATTTTAATTCTCTTGAGAGCATGTTTAAAAAATGCACTTTTAGCTCAGTTTATTAATGCAACCTATAGTGTCTATTAATATTTTGAGTTGGCTTTTGTTTTTATATGATCAATTTTCATTTTAATTTACTAAAAAAAAAATTTAATTTTGTTAATAACATGTATGTAATAAAATGTAATTATTTTTCAACTTCCTCTTACCTTATGTTTAAATATTTCTCTTTAGCTTGTTTTTATTTGTATTTTTAATCATTTTAATATACAGCTTTTTGATATACATATTGGCTATAAGAGTCCATATTTAAGTTTATGGTTTAAAAAAACTTAAGTGTAATGCTGTAATTGCCACTGTTCATGAATAGTTAACTGAAGCATCTGTAATTTAATTAATTTTAATTATTCAAATAATTGTGCAGCCCATACAAACACATCTCTTCTCCATCATCATTTCTCTTCGCATGTGTCTTTCATTCTTGTATTCTGTAATTTCCCCTGAAATGTTTTGTTTTGAATAGCATGACCCATAATGCACTGCTCTCATCATACCTAAAATATTGACATTCTCAGTCTAACCACAAATGAAATGAATGTGCATCCTCTTTTTACAGCTCTTCATGTGGCATTAACTCTGCTTTCCTTATGGAGTGGGGGCCTTATGTTTACAGAAGAGGCCCAAGATGTTCCCGTGCCTCGCCTGAGGCTGTTGATTTAAATCCAAATACCATTCTTCAGATACTTCTTCTATTATATCACACAGCCAGTCTGTGTTGTGCATCTGTTCAAGCAGGCTGGTGGAATGGTGTGTGCCACCTTACATAAAGCACAACCAGTCAACAACGACACGAGTGCAGCTGTGATGAGGCTCATTCACTTACTGTAAATGTGCAATATCACTTAATTCAAGTTGCAAAGGAGTATGTGAACTGTTGTAATGTTGATTTTAATAATAAACACTTTTACTCATGCAACCTTTTGCTTTCTTGCATGGCACACCAAAGGAGATGCTTGAGAATCAAGCATGCTATTTTCGCAATGAAAGTGAGTGGTGACCAAAGGCAGTCAAGCTCTGAAACAGACAAAAACACAGTGTAAAAGCACTCTAAAAGTAGTTAGGCTTTTGGTGCTGTCCGTGATTAATCATGAATCGCATGCAAAATAAAAGTTTTTGTAGGCAACATAAACTGTGTATATTTATTATGCATAAATAAATATACACACAGTATCTATTTAGAAAATATTTCATACATTTATATACTCATATTTTTATATTTTGTATTATTTATACATATATTTAATAAATAGACTTTAAAAATAAATAAATAAACATATTTTTTAAATATAGATTCTTTTCCACCACTGACAAATGATATACACTACCGTTTAAAAATTTGGGGTCAGTAAGATATTTAATGGTTTTTAAAGATGTTTCTTCTGCTCATCAAGGCTGCATTTATT
>JAUMHE010000019.1:1610390-1644062 GCA_032359235.1 Enteromius mattozi
TATATATATACACACACAGATACGGTACAGATACATGTTTTTTTATTGTTTTATTGTTTAGCTTGTTATTGTGTTTTTTAACTTATCAAAATAACCCAACTGCAGTTTGACTGAGATTAACTGGAATGCACAATTTTAAAAAAAGTCTCCGTTCCCTCCTTCAGGAAATGAGGGTTACATACGTAATCGAGATGTTTTTTTTATAGTGTCACGTCGGTGAGTGATGAATCGGGATCTCGCCAGGGAGACCAATTTACTTCAAGTGTAACAAAACAAGCCAATGGGCATTGGCATGCACTGACTGCATCCAGCTGCAACTGATCACTGTGTGATTATAAGTGAGCAGCTGGTACATGCATCATATATGTTTTTGCTGAGGAGCCAAGCCAGCAGCTCAGTTGAGGTACAGCAGCTGTGGCGACGGGACGTGACGTCTCCGTTCCCTTCTTCAGGGAACAAGGGTTACATACGTAACCGAGACATTCCCTTTCAGTCGGTCAATACGAGTCACGTCGGTGACCGACGAATTGGGATCCCTACCAAAGTGCCACAGGAGCTGCCCCCTTCCAGTGCCCTGTGTAGGCCTCCTGATCCTTCCTATAAGGCAGATGATATAACAGGGCTCTACACAGAGGAGGTCACTACTGCTGTTCCTCGAGCAACCCAACCAGTAGAACTGGATACCACTGGGAAAGCATGCCCTTCCACCGGAAGAGGCACACTACGAAGTCGCCACCTCCCAAAGGGGGTTAAGCGACAATTACTCACGTGAAGTAACCCCGTAGGGCCCTATTGCACATGGAACTCTCTGAGACGGCTCAGGCTGCATCCTCTAGAGATGGCAGAATGTAGTCTGCTAGGAAAACACGGCCCTAGTAAGTATACCATGGAATACACATATGGGTTCCCAACAGGGTCACTCTGACAGTAGCTTTCAAGAATTCATTACCTGAAAGGCCTGGCACAAAATGTTCCGCCATATCTGGCCGCCGGAGTGCTGGAGGACTCAACAGGGTTTGCCCGGACAGGGAATTCTCTGGAGAAAAGGCTTAAGGACGCTGCAAGCCGACTCTGAGCCGGGCCTCTCGGTGCCACTACCTGTTTGAGGTTAGAACACAGGAGGAAACTGGTTCGACACACAAGCTATAGAACCTAGCAAACGTGTTAGGAGTCGCCCAGCCCGCAGCTCTACAGATGTCTGCTAGCGAGGCGCCACGAGCCAGCGCCCAGGACGATGCGACACCTCTAGTGGAGTGAGCACATAACATGAGTGGGCACAGCACACCTTGTGCTTCATAAGCCAAGGTGATGGCATCCACTATCCAGTGGACCATCCTCTGCTTGGAGACAGCCTTCCCTTTCTGTTGTCCTCCGTAACAGACAAACAGACAGCTATTCTGAGGTCCTGAAGCTCTAAGTTCTACCCACTTCTGTCCTGATGACCAGATCATGCTTCCCCACCGACCTTCCCTCTATGGGGTCATGATGGGCAGAAATAGCATCAACATAAACCTTAAGGGTGGAAGGGAACAGCCTACACTCCAACCCTTGCTGCAAGAAGGAAAGCATGGCTCTGATCGAGCACTTCCGGGGGTCCTCACTGTGAGAGGAATACCATTCAACGAACAGATTCCACTTCAATGCATAGAACCACTGGCAATGGGTGGTTTCTGGAGATGCAAACAGGTCTACCTGTGCAGCTTCGAACCATCTCAGCTGGACCACCTGGGGATGGTCTCCACTCTCCAGGAAGTGCTGCTCGAGACAGCTCGTCGGCTGCCCGATTAAATACTCCCGGAGTGTGGATGGCACAAAGGGACCTCAGATGCGCAAGTTGTGACATGCGTCGGGAGCGTAAACCACCTTGCCGGTTGATATACACAACGGTCGCAGTGTTGTCCATGCGGACCAGAACGTCCTTGCCCTGAAGGCGCCCTCTGAGGTGGCCCAGGGCCAGGCGTACTGCCAGCAACTCGAGGTAATTGATATGCCAGTGCAGCTGGGGACCCCTCCATATCCCTGATACTGCATGCCCGCTGTACGTGGTGCCCCAGCCTGTGGTCGAGGCATCTGTGAATACCACAGCATGCCTGGACACCTGCTCCAGAGGCACTCCCACCGAAGGAATGAGGGATCTGACAATGGGCTGAAGATTGCAGCAGCTTGTGAAGTGCACGGTTCAAAACTTGCAGATCCAAGATTGGTCGTAACCCACCGCCTTTCTTGGGCACAATGAAGTAGGGGCTGTAAAACCGGACCTCATATCGGCTGGAGGGACCGGCTCTATTGCGTCCTTAGCCAGCAGGAACGCAATCTCCGCACACAAGACAGGGGCATTGACAGACCTGACTGAGGTGTACTGGATACCCCTGAACTTGGGGGGACGCCGGGGCGAACTGAATCGCGTAGCCGAGTCAGATAGTCCGCAGGAGCCACTGAGACAGACTGGGAAGAGCTAGCCAGGCTCCGAGAGACCGTGACAGAGGAACCAGTGGAACCACCGACGAACCCACGGTGGGGCAGCGTGGTGGAACACAGGGACCCAGCCGTAGGCCTGTGACGGCCTTGCCTGTGACAGCAGGGGCGGGGTCTGGGTGTGAAGTGTAACACTCACCTGTTTCCTCCATGTGCAGGGGGAAGCGCAGGGACCCAGCCTGAGGCCTGAGGCTTGTGACAGCCAGACGTGTGACACGTTGAGGCGGGGAGCTGCGTGTTACCACCCTTACTTGGTTCCACAAGTGGACAGGAGGGGTGCTCTTGGGCAACCCACTGCTAGTGAAAGAGGGGGAGAGAAGTGGACTCGTGATGCACGGTTCACAATCTTTTCCCTCTTGAAACCCAGAGATCGAGGAAACTGCTCTTTCAATGACGTTTGGGGAACAGAAACAAAATGCAACAAAGAATTCTCCACCCGGCCCTCCTCCGGTGGAGGGAGTGGTGCAGTCACCATCTCCCACTGAGCAGTCTCCTCCATCGCTAGGTTGCCCGTCTCAGGGCCTCTTGCACTTGCACTTTCCGCAGGGTTTGGCGGAGCCTGGACGGGCTGCGCGTCCCGTCTGGGACCGGCTCCACGACGCAGCCTGGTGGAAGGCTTCTGTGGCTGTGTGGGAGTTGGGGCAGCCGCAGGGGGGGTGCCCAGGGCGACGAGCAGGCTGAGGGACTGCAGCCGGGGTGGAAGCAGCAGGTTTCCTCCGGCGCATGATGTGATTAATCGCCTCAGTCTGCTTCTGGGCTGCTGAAAACTGCAGGGCAAAGCTCTCGACAGCGTTGCCGAAAAGGCTGGCCTGCGACACAAGAGCATTCAGGAACTGTACCTTCTCATGCGCCTTCATGTCGGCTAGACACAGCCATAGATGGCACTCCTGGACCACTAACATGGACATCACACGACCTAGAGACTAAGGTCACCTTCGTCGCTCGAAAAGCGAGGTCCGTCGCTGCACGAAGTTCATGTAGAACTTCCAGGTCATGGCCACCCTTGTGCAGGTCTCTCAGGGCTTTGGCCTGATGAACCTGCAGCAACACCATGGCATGAAGGACAGAGGCCGACTCCCCACAAGCTCTATACTGCCAGTTAAACATGAATACTTGACATGGGTCACCCTGCAGAGTGGTAGCGGCCGTTGGACATAGTTGCATGGCCACGGACCACTCCACAGAGACGGCAAGATGATCCTTGTGAGACCGTGACCACCGCTGCAACACTGTAACACCCGCACTCGTTCCGTCAGCTCACTCGAAGAGAACGAGCAGTAGCGATGCATGCACCAGCTGCTCACTTATACTCACACAGTGATCAGTTGCAGCTGGATGCAATCAGTGCATGCCAATGCCAATTGGCTTGTTATGTTACTCTCAAAAGTAGATTGGTCTCTCTGGCGAGATCCCAATTCGTCGGTCTCCGACGTGACTCATAGTGACCAACTGAAAGGGAACATGATTTTTGAGAACTGTTAAAAATAGAGTTATCTATTTTTGCAAATGAACTCTTCATATATACAGTATATACATATACACAAACAATTATGCTTATAACACAATTATGTTAACTTTTATTTATTTTATATATAATATATATATCTCAAAGGTCTGTAAAGTATTCGTAAACATGAAACACTGATTTTGTGATGGAACAACAATTTAGGTCATGATTTTAAAAACCTTCTTTCATCTTACTCAATAATAATAACTCAAGCTATTATTATAGATAACTTTGCAAGCAACACAGCTGAATAAAAGTGACCAAACAAATTTAGGTGTCAGGACAGTTGAGTAATACTATCGTGGCAGTCCAAGAACTCAAGGCCAACCATTAGAGAAGTATCATCTATGACTGAATTGGCACACCTCTACGGCTGGATTTACACTGAAATCATAATATGGTGATAATTTGCTGCTAATACAAGGAATGATGTTGATGAGGTTTTCTTGACCTTGCTATCCCATCATACCCAGCAGTGGTTAAGTCAGGTGACTGACCTCATAACGTCTTTGATATGACACCAGCAAACAATTACAGACTTTTTTCCGTGTGTCACCAGATAGAATCCAGATCCCAGACCTCAGCCCTGAAGCCCCGGCTCATTTTTCAACAATTAACAAAAAGGGAGGAAAAAAATCTGTTTTGATTGGTTAATTTTTAAAGCCTTTCCATATCCAGTTTCAAAAATAACAGACCAAGAGGGCAAAGTGGGGGGAAAGAGGGGAAAACCATCTTCCGAAATGCACCGACCTTCCATAATGAACAGTTAGTCAAACATCCAGCAGGATTGATAGCCCTGTATGGAGTATGTCAATCAAAGATGACTAAAACTAAAAACCTCTTAGCAACTCAGTAGCATCACTTTTCAAAGGAACTGAATGCAAACAACAAGGTATGAAAACACTTTTTACATTATTTATTGCTAAGCCTCAAGGCCTCAGTTTGTTATTTTCCTTGGACAATGTGACTGATGCAAAAGGAAGGTTTCCAGGGGCTGGGAAAGCAGTCAGAGATTTGTATTGGTTGCTGGACCACCAACCAGCTGTTTTATTGGCTGGTGGAGCTAAGGAAAGGGATCCAGGGGATACTTCTCTGAGAGCCACAACTAAGAGAGCACCGCAGAGGTAGGAATCACAGGAAAACAGGCCGTTTTAATTCAGCAGGGAGGCAGGGTGGGGCCATGCTTTCTGGCTAACCAAAAATACGCCTGGGGAACATGGACTTCCAAGGATAACGGACAAGGGCAACTGAACATCTCTATGTTTTTAAAAGGGGGGGCTGAACAACAATAGACAAAGATTACTTCAAAGTATTATGTCCACACTCAGCTAGTAAAATGCTTTACTATTAGAGGAACATTTAGGATAATGAGAGAGAGGCCGAGGCTGATAATAGACATTGTGAGGTAGCATTAACCACACAGCAAATTAAAAGCTTTTAAAGCTCCTGTAGATGACAATGAAAGATGGCATTCAGATGATAGCTCTGACATTTTACTGTGGCACATATCTGGGAAAATCAGATGTTGATTTTAACGGTGAAAGTAAAAAAAAAAAAAGGAAAAAGTACCTACCATTTGATCCATTAATAAGTTGTTATATACATCCACCAAAAGAAGGAACTGTACAAGAATATAGGCTTGCATCACAGGGGACCATGCTGGATCGTGAGGCATTTCCTCTCCTGTAATCTGATTGGAGAATGAATCAATTTTTGTAAAAAAAAAAAAAAAAAAGAAAAAATAGAGATTTAGAATCTGTAGTCATTTTTTCAACATGCAACAAAAATGGCAATATGTATTTGTATCTTTGCTACCACTATTATCTGTTATGTTGTGTGCACAAAAAAACCCCAAAGCGAATATTGTGTGTTTGTAGTAGTCTTGTAATTTATGCGTCATTTGCGCACAAGATTTTTTGGGGGGGTTTTTGTGTCATCCGGTGCTAATTCTATTAAGTCTTTGCATTGACTTTGTATGTAATCTACTCGTGCAAATAATTACAATCGCTTTAGCTCTGCACACACAGGTTTTGTTCAAAGTGTGTTGTACAGATGCTTTTAAGACTATAGAGTAGATGGTTTATAGCTTTTCCATTCTACTAGTTAGTTGTCTCGAGGTCAACTTGTTATGTATCCAACACCAACTTGACTTCTTTAAAGTGCCCCTATTATGGGTTATGAAAGGTTCATATTTTTCATATTTTTTGGGAGTCCCAAACAACAGGTTGAAATGCATGCAAGGTCAAAAAACACTTTCATTTTTTTATAATATACATTCATGTTTACCTTATTTGTTCAACGACTCCCAAACAATTCGTTCAATTATTAATTTTTCCAAGCCCCTCCAGTGATTGGTTGATTTCATTTAAAGCAGTGTTTGTGAGCTTTTAATATTCAAAAACTGGCATCTAGTGGCAAAAAGTTAATTTGCATTTTCATTTAGACCAACATGAAAAGTCCAACAAGTGGGTGGGCAATATGCTAACATAACATGAAACAGCTTGGGACTCATTTTAAAAAGACTCATTTCAATGATTTAAACTTTACAGAATGTTTTCATTCACTTAAAGATGTGTTAGAAATTGCATTAAATGTCATTTTCAAAAATCCATAGTAGGGGCACTTTAAGCAATAGAATTAAGCATTTCTTTTCATCAGGAAGTAGCTTTTTTATGTGGTTTTGGATTCTAGCTATTCCAAGTTGGTTAATTAGCACCATTAAATTGTCAAAGAAAGTCTAGATTGTTGATCATAGCTGGTACAGTAGGCCTAAAGTCTACTTGGTTAGAGTAGACTACAAAGCAGTTACTATGTCTGGACTGTTTTTCAACAGAAAGTGACCAAACCTAACTATTTATCAACACATATATATTCCTATGTAACATTTTAGGACTCGCTATTTGGCCGATACAATACTTCCACATTAAATCACAGTACATAAGAAAATTGCATCACTGTTTGGATCTCGACCTAAAATAACTCTGCTTCGTACATCAGTGTTTTTGGACATGAATCATTGAGAACTTGATCACTGTTGATTTCCTAAGAATTCCTGAGGCTGTCTCAGCTGCAGACACGTGTGGGTTTTCCTCACACCACCGCCGCAGTGTGTTCTGCTTTCCCTCAGAAATCAACACATCCGAGCCGGCCTCCCTCGCACCTACTCTCCTCCACTCCACAGGAGAAACAACAGGCACACCCCGGTCTGCATCACCGAGGGCCTTTCAAGATATTTCTGTCAAATTCCTGCTCTCTCCACATGTTTAGGATCACCAGGGCCCACTTTGAGGTGGCTTTAATTGTAACATGGTGAGAGCGACAGAAAGAGAGGGAGAGACAGGGCTCCTTGGAGTGTGAAGCTGTGTCTGTTAGTATGTGGCACAGTCAGGCGTGTTTCAAAGCAAACCGCCGCTCTCCTGATGAGAAGACTTCAAAACCTTGTCGCAGGCCTGCTGTTTGATCGGGCCCAAAAAAGCTCGCCTTTTTAAAGACGAGTGAAAATGAGCCTATTGTGCTTCAGCCCACAAAGGCGGTTAAGATTCATTTGGCAACGGCGCACACTTGTAAAGCCTGTCTGAAACATGAGTCTGTTTTTATGTGAGAACTCAGGGAGTCGTTTGAGAGACCTTTTATCCTGTTATAGAAACAGCAGGTAGTAAACGACAAGTAAGGTGAGGAACAAAAGAGCTTCATATTTAAAGGTGAACGTGAAAATTTCTGCACCACTAGCATAACTTCCAACCAGTTTTCCTAAATACTAACTTTGGTCAGACAAACAAAGAGTCCTGCTCCTAAAATATTGTTTTGGATTTTGAAGACTCTAGAGTAAATCTGAACATATTGGAAAAGTGTTTTTTCACCATTGTCAATAAACTGTTTTTCTTTTTAAAAATATTTTAAACCACTGTCCAAAAGATTTTAACATTTTAAAGAGAAGTCTCTTATGCTTTCCAAGGCTGCATTAAATTGGTAAAACATTAATACATTTATTAGAATTCAACAGTTTTCTATTTGAATATATTTTCAAATATAATTTATTACTGTGATGGCAAAGCTAAATTGTGATCCTTCAGAAATCATTCTAATATACTGATTTAGTGCACAAGAAATATTTCTTATGACTACCAATGTTGAAAATATCTATGCAAATTTTAAATTTTAGTTTTTTTCTATTCTTTGATGACTAGAAATTTCAAAAGAACAATTTATTTAAAATGTAAATAAGTCTTTATCTATAAAATAATTTTTCAAGTCTTTACTGTTGGTTTTGTTCATGCATTTCATGCATATTTGCTGAATAGTTCATCTACTTAAAAAAATTTTTTTAAAAATAAACCCAAACTTTTTAATTGTTTTTACTGGTTCCCCCATTTCATTCTAATTAAATTTTCTATCCTAGCAATTTAGGAATAGCATGCAGCTCCCTGATTTTAGAATAAGAAACATCTTGAAAAAAAAAGGCTTCCCACCTGGGGTATATCAGCAATGTCTCCCAATCTTGGTTTTCCTGGAGTCCAGCCTGGCCCTTTAAAAATGACGGACAGCTTATTTGAAATTCCTTCTGCTTCCCAGAACCTCTGCCATAGGTACGGGTAATAAAGGAACTTCAGAGAGGAAAGAAAAGAAGAATGAGGCTATAAACCATAAATTGCACATGCATCCTTAATATTAAGCGACCTCTTTAATGCAGTATTACCTAAAAACTCTTCACTCAACTATGACAATGAAATACTAATATTCTGATTTGTATTTTATTCATTTTTTAGTCATTTCATCCCACTTATTTTTTTTTTTAATCACAGTTTATATTTCACCATAAGATTAACATTATTCTGATTCATTTTATTCATTATCATCTCGTCCTGGCGTCTAAATGCTTTTTGTCACACGCATCAGATCACTCTTACTCCAGACTGCCACAGGAGACCACCGAAAAAATAATCAAACATAACCTCCATTTGGTTTTGCAGGACTCTTTCACCTCTCCTGAGTCGTGTGTTTAAAGTGGAGTAATAATGTTATGGTTACAGCATGGCTTTTCCACTAGCACGGTAATGTGAGGAGAAACCCAGCTCCCATTGCCTCTGGTCGGATATTTACATCTCTAAAATTAGGCCTGTCTGATACACTAGAGCCCATTATGTGAAACCCAATTCATCTCCAGTGTTGATATTTTCACTAGTCAAAGGTCTTGATAGAATGTGAGGGCAAATTAATCCAAACATTTTGTTTATGAATGACGTAAAGTTTGCTTACATAATGTGATCACTGAGCCCACGTAGGTTACAATAATACCATAGTAAAAAACTAACCCTAAAACAGATATCATGCAAAACTTGAAAACAGGACACTGAGAAATTAGAAAATAAAGTATTTTACTAAAAACAAAAAATATTGTAATATTAGCATTAATATGTCAATACATGACAATAAATGAATTCATTCTTCAATTAAAAATAAATATATATTTATTAGAATTTAAACAAAATTCCGGCTAACCTCGACAGTCCAGATTTCAAATGTGCTGATTGGGTGTGTGAGCCCATAGATAACTTTAGCATTTTCAGGAGCAAAAGTACCTATGAAGGGAAGAAGCAGAGAACATCAGATTTTTAAAGTGACTTCCATGTGTGTTCATACATCACAATTTACAAAAAAGTGCATTTGTTGATTTGTAGACAGTAGAAAGATGACATTAAATAAAAGGGAAAGAGTTTAACGGTGACATATCATGAAAATCTGACTTTTCCAGGTTTTAAGTGCTATTATCAGGTCCCCAGTGCATCTACCAACCAAGGAAATGTGAAAAAGGATAACCCAGTAACTTTGTTTTAGTAAGCATCTGAAAAACGAGCGCATCTGATCTCGCTCCCCTTGTGATGTAGCAAAGGGATCTCATTATAATAATACCGCCCCTTTTAGTCTGTAAATGTCCACCTGCGTCGTCATTTTGATTTAACAAGCAACAGTGGTGTACCGGTTCTAATGCAATGGCAAAAGTTTGAGCAAAACATGCTGACTGTTCTGTCTTTGGGTGCACAGACGAGCACAGAAAGCTATTTAGAGTCCCAGCCTCAGAGGAGACAAGAGAACAATGAATTTATTGATTTATTTACTGCATATTGCTGCTGCCACACATGTAACATGATTTCTTTCCCAGCTGTTTACCTACACAGATATACAGACTGTTTTTGTAACTTTTGTGTTTTAAATGGAAACTTGAGTGTGAATGAGAACTTATTTTAGTACTCACATGCTGTGACAGCCGCTTTCTGTCCTTGTACTTTGGATGTATCCACTCAGATAACCGTATATCAGAAGTTTAACTAATATGGTTTAAAATGCATAATTTCAGCATGATAAATATGATAATCAGAACCAAAACAGATGTTTTTAGCAGTTACGAGCTGTAATGGCACAGCTCTATTCTGGAAAAAGGGGTAGGGAGCAAAAGCCAATTTGCATTTAAAGAAACAGGCACGGAAAACAGAGTGTTTCTGCTTCCACTCAAAATAGCCATTTTCAAAATTATATAATAAATGATCTGTGGTATTTTGAGCTGAAACTTCACAGACACATTCTGGGGACTCCAGAGACTTATATTACATTTTGTAAAAAAAGGCATAATGTCTTCACTAATGAACGTATGAGGCCTCATTTCCATTCATTTTCAAAACAACTATTGGTTGACATTTTACTTACCAAACATCCTGTCCCATATGATCAGAATTCCTGCATAATTCTTATCAATGCAATATGGATTTCGCCCTGTGAATGCATGGTCAAATGTTACTGATTCACTGATCATTATGTTCACAGGTGTAAAAAATGTTTTTCCCAGTATTAACAGTGTTACTTAAGTCACATGATAAGATCTCAATGACAATACATTCTTAGCTTTTGACCCACAGTGATAAACTGAGCAATACAAATGCTCTATGAGAACAGTGCAATGCAAATCTACAGTCAAAGGTAATAATGCTTACCATGATGAACTCTGTGGTGGCTGGGAGTATTTAGGATCAACTCTAGAGGTCCCAGATCTTTGACCAGCTATTGATAGAAACACAAGGTCACAAATTATATTACAAAACCTTCAAGTTACAAAAAGGATGCAAAGCGCCATAAAATATGATTAAAGTAGTGCATGTGACTTGTGTGATATATTCCAAGTCGGTAACACTTTATTTTGATGGTCCCTTTTTAACAATAAGTTACTTTGCACATACAAGTCAACTAACTCTAATTAGATTATTAGTACACTGTCTGATTAATATCTGCTAAATCTTTATTGTGATGGTCTCCCAACAGACGTTCTACTGACTATACATAACTTTTCAAGTACATGTCAAATTATTCTAACCCTAACAGTCTACTAATATGCTACTAACAGTCAGTTAGTAGATACAGTAAGTAGGTGCAATGTTACTTACAGTCAACAGAATGTGTTAAAGGAACCATCAAAATAAATCGAAAGCACCAAGTCCTCTGGAGTTATATGATTACTTTTATAACACAGTATGACAGTTTTCACTGATGAACTGAATCAGTTGATCTAGTTTACAAAAACCATCTGATTGATTTGTTAGAAATCAGACTGTTCAAATCACATTTAATGATCCATTAGTAATGGTTAACAGCTTACTAAAGTATAAGACTTTCACTGAATAATGACCTAAATTTGGATCTGTTTCTTACACAGGCCACTTTTATCATCTTTTGTCATTTTTACCAGCTTTTGTCATTTTTCAGCTTGAAAGCTTGCATGGACAAAAATGACTAGAATATTTCTTCTTTTGTGTTCTACATAAGAAATCATACAGTCATACAGGTTCAGAATGACATTATTGTAAGTAAATGAAGACAGAATTTTCATTTTCATTTCCTTTCATGCACGAAGGGGCAACAGCAACAGGTCGTTTTTATATACAGTATACAAACCACAAACAAAATACTAAAAGATAAATGATCATGGGTTAGCCCATTGTCCTCCTTTGACATTTTTCATATGGACAGGCAGACCAAATCTTAATATTAGTCTTACATACGGCATGTGATTAATTTTCCCTATTGAGTGCCTTGTCTTTATCTTGGCTTCAAACGCTGAAGAAATGTGCTCTTCAGGGATTGTGGAACCTTGACTGGTTCAGATGTTCGCAAATGTACTTGGAGACATCATTAATACATGGTGTTTTCTTATCTGATGAGCTCGGTCGAAACACCGCTAACTTCGGAAAGAGAAAGGTGGCCAAATTTCCAGATGGAAAGAACAATATTTATAAATTGGAAGTAAAACAAACATTACATTGGATTTGAAGACGCATATAGAAGCCAATGCGCCTGATAACACACACAAATATGCCTGCGTGTCACTGCACAAGCTTTACAATGAGCTAAATGCACACATACACACTTATTTTACCAGGATATAAACATCCATTTGAGCTTGATGAGGCATATGTTGCAGGTGTTAGAGCCGACCATCAGGTTTTTAACTTGAGTGTTTGATTTCTGACGTCTGCAAAATGGGAACAGCTCAGCGTAAGTGAGCCCCATATTTCAGTGGGCCATTATTTTCATGTAATGAGAGATCTGGCAACAGCTGAATTTTGTCTTAAAAGAAAGGAGCTCCCTCACAATTTAACTCCCATTCTAATGTTGGATGAGGACTGGGAATTCAACGCCAATAAATTACACGACATCAAAAAAAGCCTATAAAGGGAGCATAAATTATACCCTTCAGAAAACTGGAGACGTGAAGACTGTTTTCACTAATAGAGCTCTACAAGATGGAAGTGATTCCAAATCCATTTCCCAAATGATCCCCGAATGTAAAGCCGATACTGAAGGCCATTTAAATGGTAAATGTAAAGCTTCTGTTTGGAATATTTCATAAAATCTCAAAATCTCATTACTTATGATTGACTGTGGTATACAGAACAGGCAAAAATACGAATGTTTAGAGTTTTGAAAATGGCTACACATACTATGAAACGTAACCTGGATCAGTCAAAATTAAGAAATTGCTTATAATATGTTGCTAAAAGATTAAAAATAGAAATAAAATGTGGTAAACATTTAGTAAAGACATATCTCACAGTACCTCAGTATGAATCCAGAACTGATAGAGCAGGTTAAACTGTACGTGCACTGCAAAAACTGATGGAGGGACCATCAGTGCCAACGGAAGGTAAAATGCCTGATAAAACACATAAAATATTATCACTTCATAATAGGCCATTAGCTTCACTGTTTGAGCTCATTAACTAATAACTGTTACATGATCTATCATGCATCGTGCCATAATTATCACAGATTAATTAGTGAGATGCAGGTACTTCATACCCATGAGGAAAACTGCTGGGTGACAGACTGGCGTAGTGCTGTCGACAGATTGTAGTATTCAGAACTGTGGTGAACCTGATGGGCAGCCCACAGGATGTTTAACTCTGAAACGACAAAAAAAGAGACAGATGCATACGCTGAATGATACAGTCAAAACAATGTGGAGAAAGTGAATCAATGATAAGCAGCAATGAAAGAGACTAATTTACATCTTTTGGCTTTAGACATTTTTTATTCGCAAATGCTCCACATTTGACTTATGCTGGATCTGGTGCTATATTAAATATTGTAATTTCTGGACTACTGAGATGGTAACTGTTCTGTAATTTACCGGTCCTCTAAAAAAATTTATAATAATTCAGCTTAAAAAAGGAAGGGGATCATCTTTTTGGGATTAATCTGCATCCTAAAAATTAACCAAAGTAACCTACATTTTTAACATTTATTCTAAAAAATAAATAAATAAATAAAATAAAATAAAATATAAAATAAAATAAAATTAACCTGAAGTTTCTGTGAATTCATGCACCATGTTAAAAAGAGATAAAAACAAAAAAAACTATCCCCTAAGTCTCAATAATATTCCTTTAGTTGAAGTCTACAGGATTGCCTAAGCAAACACCTCTAATGAGGTTTCAAACACTGTCAAATCTCTTTAGGATTTTTCTCTGAGATAGTCAAAGGCCTTGTGTAAGTGTGAGGTCCATCAAATCTAAGAGTTGGTGAAGTTCCCGATGAAATGCTGCGATCCAGCTGACAAAACACACCGTGGTGAGAGTGCAAGAACAAAACCTTCCTCTCTGCCAGTGGGGCTTTGCTGGGAGTTAAAATCACCAGGCCAGCAAAGTGAGAAAACAACATCAACGTGTCCACTTAATCCAGAAAACAGCACCAGGAATATCTAATAATAAAATAAACCCAACAATGTTACAAAAAAAGTGTCATTTTACTTGCATCAACTGCAAACAATTTCCCTAAACATTCCTCCTTGCTACTGGTTAAACAAACCAGTCTCGCCCCAAACTAATGCCATTGGTTAAAATATATATATATATATATATATATATATATATATATATATATACACACACACACACACACACACACAATTCAGCTTAAAATTCCAAACTTTATATAATACTACTTTATTGTAAATGACACTCTTTCGAGCTTTCTGCTTCAAATCGAGAGATGAAATGAGAGGTTTTTCTCAAAACACACCCGCAGAGCTCCAGTCATTGCTTGAGAGTGTGTGAGCCCATGCTTTCACCTCCTAGGGCAGAGCAGTGTAAGATTGATGTGGGGTGTCACCGGTAGGAAGTATGTTCAGCTAGGCCTCATTGCAATCCATGTCCTCGTGCGCCGGCCTCGGCTGGAAGCCGCATAGTTTGGCAGGCAGTATTCAGAGGGGAAGAGCTTTAATGATGAGAACCTATGCCACAGAAAAGACTTTCCCATCATGCCTGAAGACCATGGTCTGCTCAGACACGGAGACTGTGTTCTTTTCTCAAGAATACAGGGATAAACAGCATGCTTGCACAAAAAGCAGTGTGTACTATAAATGGATATGGAAGTATTAGTTTGGCCTCAACACTAAAAGACAGACAACATGCAACTATACTCAATTCATAGACAATCATAATTCGCTAGTTCGTTAGAGTGGAATAAATAATAATAATAATAATTATTATTATTATTATTATAATATAATTACAATAAAATTATAAGTGCTAAAAATAAAATAATGTATTATTATTATTAAATGAACTGAAATATGCAAAGTGCAAAATGAATAATCAATAATACGAATAAAATTGGTTTTAATTTTATAAAATTATATTATAACGTTATAAAATAATTATTATTATTACTGATTGAACAAAAATCTTTGTGGCACAGAATAAGTCATCAATAACATCATGCATGTAATACACCTGGACTTTTGTATTTCTTTATAATTATATTCCTAATGTAGTTTAATTTATGTTAATGAATATTATATATTTTATATATTTATTTATTTAATTTATAATTATTTATACTATATATTATTTATTCATTCATTCTTTTTTATAGAATTTCTGATATTTCCATACATTTTGGGATTAGTTTTTTCTTAAAATATTGCTCATGCCAAACTCACCACAACATTTCTAGTACTTCTTAGGCATGGTTGCCAGGTTGTTGCAGTTACGAGGATGCTCTTGGTGGTTTCTAGGAAATTTGCCAAGGTGATCTGATTGGTTGATACTTGTCAGGTGGATATTTACTGTCCCAAGGTAGAATATTTTCAGTAATTTCTAAATTGATAGCCAAGCCTATCAAGCCCATGTAATTTACGTTAATCTTAAGCACAATAAAAAAATTCACCTTAAAGTTCAGGGTCTATTGTACTTAAATTGCTCTTATCTATAAACTATGGATGCAAAGTACAGGAACAGAAATGTGCAGCCTTACACGTACAGTTACCGTAAGTCACAGTACATCTGTAACAGTAGATATGAATTGGGTAAGAGGCCTTTACACAAAGTGAATGGTTAAACCAACAAAAAAATACACTGATTATACCATTGTGCATTACACCGCACAGTGTACTGCAGAAACATTATGAAAGAAGCAATAAATTAAATCTCTCTAGTTGCAAATATGTTAATGTATTTTTAATGTGCTAAACATTTGCACTTTCAAAAACCTGATCATAAAAACTATAAGGGACCAAGAACACTTGGCAGTCAAGCTGTTTTCATCACATGCACTAAATAATGAGTTTTTCCTTTTCAACTAACATGCAAATCCCCCCCTTCCAGTGCCACCCTCAGACTCGCTCCTACATGATGCCATGGGCCTTGCTGAGACTGCATGCCATGTCACTCAGGTTATCAACGAACTGTGAACGTCTGGGCAGAGCGGACAAGCTGCCAACACAAGAGAGGCCAACACAAACAGTCAGCCGAAGGAACAAAATCCATGTCTGTCACCACAACACTTCACAATGTCTTCGCTCACAGTCAAAACTACTGCTGGAGACATTTGCAAAAAGAATGGTATATTTCAAATGACACCACACATGAATAATCATGGCTGATATACAGAAAAAACAATGTGTTTGTAAACAGTTAATAAACAATAGATTAAAAAAAACTGTATACAAATGTATATTTTGAGGTATAATCACACAGGAGCTTAGAATACTATTAAAATGTGAAAATTAACTGTAAAAATTCCAGATGCGCGTGGCTTACTGGCAAATTTGTACAACTGCTGTTAAAATAATTGACATGACCAATCAAATCAAAGTTGGAGGGGTTTCCTGTTCACAGAAGCAGATCTCTAATTCCTGAGAAAAGCATCAGTTTAACATTGAAAGAGAGCAAGGTAAGATGGAAGCTTAACGTTTTAATGCAAAACTGTTCAGTTTATTTAAACATTAAAATAAAGAACTTGTGAAGGATAAAAAACTACAGTATTTACGAAAAAAATGCTTTAGAGACTATTTGCTAAATATAGATTTTCATCAGTACATTTTAAAAATGTACTTACATATTTAACTAAATATATATATCGCTTTTAAGTCCTTAATCATTTTAAAAAAGTAAAGAAGTAGCAAGTCACTTTTTTGTTCCTAATGAATCACTTCAATTATTGACTTAATAACTGACTCATAAAAATATTTTTAAATTGTGAATATATTTTATTGCTAAAGGTAATGATTACTTGCTTATGTTGAGTAATCGCTCTGACGGATTCAATGAGTTATGACCCATTAGACTACTTTAACTTGTGAATATTTTTGGAATGATTCATTAAAGGGCCAGTTTGTAAAAACTGTTGAATCACACTACACTAGCAGTGATGTATGTTTTTGTTTCACAAAAAAGAACTGGTTTTAACTAAGTCATTTGTTATTGAATCAGACTACACTGATTGCGCAGTATGTTATTACTTTCAGCCTGCAAGAAAAGTAAATGTGTTTTTCTCACCGTAAATTTTCTTACAACATTCAATTCGGACTGAAAACACTGATAAACTGTCAACTTTTGCCATGTGGTTGTAAATTTGTCAGTGGGGTCTGCCACTGAAATTCAGCGCAGGAAACACTGGCATACAGTAAATTATCGATCTTGGTTTTTTTAAGAATAGATATTGAAATCAAGTGTTTTGATTGTGAAAATATTTTTAAACAGCCCAACTTCAGATATGGCATATGGTGAAGGTAGACTCCTATCCTGAATGACAAAATTTTTGACACAGCAAGACAACCCTCAGACTGACTCAGTCTGGCCTCATCCAAAAATCACATACACACACTCGCCTACAAACACAAGTGGCTGATTTGCTGGACATTGTTGATATTATTGCAGGGTCCCGGGGGCGCTCGTTTGAGTCCTGGCCCTACATCCTGACCGGTTCGATTCTTTTGTACGCCCTCCAACCTGCACGGCCGGGGACTTCCAGAGGCAGAAGAAGATTTATGAAGCCCCCGTGGCCTGGGGTTAAACCCCGCTGCCTTCCACCAAGAGGATTCCTTTTCAAAACAATAACATCCAGTCCCAGTCTCCTTTGGGACGGCCCGCAGCGGCATTGACGCGATGTGTTTGTCTTGACAACTGCCGCCGTCTGTGTAAATGCTAAACGTGTGCCACTATTGTATCCTGAACCTGATAGTGAGAGGCTCCATTTGTAAACACATGTGCTACTGCAACCTTTTGCTACTGGGGAAAGCTGCCTTTATTTTCTTTTTATGACTTTCTGATTCCAGTTACAGATAAAAAATGTGCAAATAAAGCCAAACCTCTGTACTGTACAACCTTCCTCTGCGCAACTTTACAAGGTTACATCAAATGTAATATTTAATTATTTTGCCAAAAGCATATCCAATGATGACAGCCATTTAACATAACATGATCAAAGCTTAGTTTTGGAAAACCCAGTGGCTCAAGTGCACCTTTCCCACTGTAAAACACTATACGGGGTGAGGTGATAAAGAATGTAACATTACGTACTGCCTTCCATAACTTGTTTATAGTTTCTCTTTGGCTTTATAACCCTCCTACCCCCTGTCTAAACCTATAACATCTAACCTCAACCAAACCTCAAACTACTGTATAAAGAATGACACAATATGACATTACTGCTAGACTGCACATTAGGTAAAACCAGACAATATCATCCTTGGACAGACCAAACGTTTCCCGAAGCCTCATTATTCAAATGTCTTTATGTGACTCTAGTGAATGAAAAGAAGAGGGAATTAGGGACTTGAAATGCATGTTGCTTTACGAAATTTGGGCTTACAAGTGGGTCTCCTCATCCAAAGACCTGCAGGACTTGTAATTAATCTAAAGACGTCATGCTACACATCTATGAGGAACAGAATGCAACCTTAGGCCAAACTAATCACCAAAACTAAGGTTATTTAAGCGAGTCTGCCATCAAAAGCACTCCAATCTGAGAGCGTTACTGTAGGAAAATCAATCTTCTGAAACTTTAGGGGATGCAATGAAACATTTACTGAACAAAACAGGGGGAAAAAAACATGAGTGCAAAGTTCTTTGCACACAGAGTCTGAAATTTTCATCCGAAATTTTCACACGTTAAAAATAAATACAACCTTACATTGTGTCGATCACTTTTACACACTGCCTCTGAAACTTTCATCCATCATAAAAAATTCTGATTGAGTTAGATTTTCTGTGTTTTCACATCCATAGCAAGCATTTTGATAGGAAAGGATGACGAATATGAAAAAGTGCTAAATTTAATCTGAAGACATGTGGGGGAAAGTGCGGGGAAGACCACAAAAAAAATTTAACCACAATTTAAAGCAACAACTTACCAACAAATGAACATTTACTTTCAATTTACACACCCTTTGGCCATCCAAGTTAATATTGCTTTCTCTAGCGAAAAACCTTGTCTTGTTTGAATTAGGAGAAGAAATGCGAACAGATCAAGCACAATATATATGCAAAAAACTCCAAAACAGTTCTAAAGGAATATATCAGTGAATTTTGATGTGAGAGGCCAACAAAGAAAGGACTTTATTATTATTATGGACTTATCTTATTATGGACTATAGACATATTTTGGCCAGAAGTTACAGTTGAAAGTTAAAACGTCTAGATTTGTTTCTTGCAAACAAGAAGTTTTCACTTCAAAAAGATGTTAACTGGATTACATATCAGCTGTTAGAACTCTCATTCTCAGAATATATTTCTCAAAATCCCAAAACTTTTCCAGTTTAAAAATTACAGCAGATTCTCAATCCCAGATTTTCAATGTGGTCTCAGACTTCTGGAGCCCACCATACATCTTTCATTGCTCATGACTCATGAAACTGAGAAATGAAAGACTAACTTGATGAAGCTTTAATACAACAGAAGCCACCGTGGCCTTCCTGTCAAAAGCCCATCGGGTTTTTCTGGAGGGTTGAGTTGAGGTTTTGGTGGAGCTCTTTGGAAATAGTAGCATCTGGGGACCAGAATCACTGTTGGTCTGCCTCCACAAGTGCGAGAGAGCAAACTGAGCTATGACCGCTGTCAGCGAGCCGGCCGCATTCAATCTCACTACGTTATATTTTATCTTAAGAACGCTGAAATGTCAGGTATACAATCAACAAATGGCAACAAATATCTGTTTGTTTAATGCAAAAGTACTTCTTGTAGACAGTGCAATTGACCATATTTCCTGTTGCACATTGAGGGGCCGCAGCTATTTTAATACACTTCTCTGTCTACAGATAAAAAAAAAAAATTTGATGTGTAAAAAGATCCAGAAGACCATTAACCTAGTCCGGGCTAAACCATAAACCTCGTCTGGTTGATGTTGCCAAAACCGACCGTGCGGTCGGAAAGCCAGCCCTGCTACACTGGAGTGTGGCATCACTATAGAGGAAGACATGGAAAGGCCAAACACCACCAAGAGTCGCAATAAAGGTTTGCAGGCAACTGGAAAATAAGGCAACATGTGGAAAAAATGCGACAGAATGACAGAAGAGAGTAGAATGAACGCATGCAAATAGCTCACGCAGAAGCAGATGCCTGGACAACATCAAAAGCCACCAAACCAAGCCGTAGCCTTTGATTTATGAGGATATGAATCTCTAACAATATTAAATGGCTACTTCAGACAAAGAAATACACCTACTTTACAAATTGGTCTTCAGTTTAAGCTTGAATTTAGTTTTAAATGTCATTCAAGACAGCTGTGATAAATTACATAAAAACACAATACAAATTTTAAATGCTACAGATATTATATTACAGATATTACAAGCATTTTAACAGATCCCTGCATGCCTATATTATCAAAAAAGGGATTTTCTCTTTTTTTAAGTTCTTTACTTGCGTGGGTAAAAACGAAATTAATAAAAACGATCAAAAATGGTTCCGATTTTACAATGGCACTAATTAGGGTCAGGATAGTTTTATAGTGGTCATATTCCTGCAGTTATGCACCTAAAATTGTTTTCTCATGCTAGAATAAAGATTTATAGCTTACAAGTCCCAAAAGAATAGAGCTTTAGATAAAAGCACCAACTGAACCAAAACTGAGTACAAAAACTATTCAAGGATCATTAGCTAAACCTTAAGACCACCAGCTGTAAACCTCTCAAGTCAGTGGTCAGAAGTGAAATCTGAAATAACAGTGGTGGACATGGTTTAGTTAAAGATCCGGTGCAAGTTTTTGGTCATCAAATAATCAATAACATATTTTACATTTAATGCGAGAGTCCAAACATTGTATAAAAGCATCACAATAACTCACAAGAAATTGCTTTTTAATTAATAAATCCATCAATAAGACATTTCAAACTTCAAACCCATTCACTTCAAAGGATCTGTTGGTGAGCAAGTGATGCAATTTTTAACTTCTCTAAATCTGTTCCAATAAAGAAACAAACTCATCTACATCTTGGATAGATAAGGGTGAGTACATTTAAAGCATTCCTTAAAATAAAGAAAAAAATATATATTATCCTTATTGTAAATATTATCTTAAATATTCCCAAAATCATCTCTAAACTTTCATTACTGTTGTTTGTCATACACTTTGTCTAAGTTTGGGAATAGAGTACTTTTTGAACGCTGGTTGCAACAATTATGATAAAGCATGACCAAAGTCCAATTCATTAACAAATGAGTCTTTTGAGTCAGTTATTTATAAAGAAATGGTCTTAAGAGTCACAAATAATTCAGAACTGAATCAGAACTATTAAATTCTTTACAATTCCCATTGCTACTTCGTTCAAGTTTAAGGTTCTTTTCTCAGCAATATGCTCTGGTTGTGAAGGTACAGCGGCTAAACTACTGTAACTATAAAGAAAGAAAGGCCATTATGTCTAGGTCTTTTATGAATTATAACCATACGATATCCAAAAGAAGTCATCTTGGACAACGATGGAACAGAAAACTAGACAAATAATTTCCTCTGACTTCAAAAAGAACAAATTGGGCACAGGAGACCTCTGACAAAAATGACATTTCCGACTCGGAGCAGGAACCCGGGACAATGGAAAACATAACATGACAGCCACAAGCACCTCATCACTTTATTTAGGGGTCCAAGTGAAGTCTGGAAGGATGTAATTTAAAAAACGTCCTGCCATCGTATCAACATTAAACCTCAAATGGATGGAATTGGTGTAGCATATGGTAAGCATACTTCAGAAGCAAAGGGCAGTAGCTTGTTTTTACCTTTTCACTCGGAAGAAACTGAAGTCAATGCCCTGGCCTCTGACACAGTGTGGATGTTTACTTGTGTAATAGAAGAGGACATGGGGCAAATTATTGAGCAATGCACATTTGAGACAAATACACTGCCTGTAAAATTGTATTTTGGTAAACCAAAACAAGGATTATGCTTTTTTTGTTCTCCTCCAGCATACTGCAGAGCTGCTTCCAAGGACAAGATCCAACGTCTCAAGACAGAAAACTGTTGAGAAGCAGATTTACAGTCTATGGTAACAAAGTATGTTTACTGGCAATGCTGTTCTGCGACGGCTGCTATTGAAGAAAGAAGAAAAACACCACAGCACTCAAAGATTACAGCTGTGACAATGTTATCCTCTGTTTGGACACATGTCTCACGGCTCTCTGCCTGAACTCTCATGCTACACAAACATAAGTGTCTTTTGCAATCGCCTGCTTCTTGACAGATTGATATTTCAAATGCGCAGCCAGATGAAGCGTCTCACCTAAGATGCATTTTCCACATCTGGATAGCCGATAGATTATACTGTATATAAATGTGTTTACTGAAATATGGAAAATAAAAATCCTATGGAGTCTGAGGTAAATCAAAAACAGTCATCGGTTACTTGCATTTCCAAGTTATGAACATCGAATCCTTGAGGGTCAAAACAACATTATCACGGAACTAAACCAGCTGTTATGACAATAACCTAAAATTAACATTTGCACATATGACTTCAGAATCAAATAATGTTTCCAGAACATTAAAACATAACTAAAAGCTATTTTATGCATAACGATGAAAATTACAAAAAGGTAAATTTTGAGGACACAAATGTGGGCTAGAAGCAAGTTTTAAGGAATGGTAAGAATATCAGTGAATTATGACCTAAAATTCTTTCACAATTTTTTTTAATATATTTTTAATATCTTCATATCACTATAAACCTTATGGAAAGCTTTTTAATAGTTTCTATTCCAGTTGGAACTGAAAGGTGTAAAAGTGCTATTAGTACTAGATTAAAGCATCCAATAAATCTAAAAAATAATCATTAAAATTCACAAGAAGAAAGTAGTACATCCTGTAAAAATGGGAATGTTACGATGTTCCATTTTTACATTCAGCAAACTCCTTTAAAGCAGATGGATGGATATAATAGCAGTGAATTTGGCAGGATATTCACATACCGTGGGCAAATCGATGGAACCAGTAGTATCCCATGTCCACACCAAAAAACGCAAGCCACCACGTCCAAGCTGAATCCCAGGGTAGCTCCAATAAACGGAAGTTGTTCCAGACATAAATATAAGCTGACAGCTCCAAACTTCTAATCATGAGCCTTGAGAAAGACACCAAAAAAGCTGAATTAAGTTACATCAGCAGATAAACAAGTCTATTTGATGGAAACTGCATGAGTAAAACATGAAATAACATTAGATTAGTTCTCAGTTTCTTTTTGTACTCAAAACAATGCATAATCTATTTGTAAGTTTAAGTGTCATCTGATGTAGTGTATGACTATCGATATAATCAGGTTTTGAAATTCAAAGACTTTGTTATGTTTCGTTACTGTATAGACATTTAAAGGACTTGCGAGGTAAATCTCACACTTGGAAAGTTGTTGTCAACTCACTGAGGCAGACGGGACATCATGCCTGCTGACAAAGACGTGATGAAGTCGTTTATCTTGATGTGAGGGCCATCTGTCTTTAACCATCCCAACACAATTTCCAATAATATCAAACCAAAGAAATATGGTGTGGCCTACAACACACAGAAATCATAATGAAAACAAGCATAACAGTTTCTATAACATAAAATATATTGTCTTTATACTCTTCCTAACCTAGTAGCACATGATCTAATGGAAACTTTTAAATGCTCAATCTTAATATGAAAGATTGAGTCAAGTTTTGCTAATGTTACACATGAATTTCTGTAACAGCATGTCAAACTAAGCATAAAAATCCAAAACACTAAGCGTCTGTCAGCAAATAATGTCCTTCCTTTGCATAAGTATACGGAGTTGTTCTGTAGCAAAGTCACGGGTTCATTTCCCAGGAATGCATGAACTGTTAACATATAAAGATGATTTGATATGAACCAGAACCAAAATATAAATAAGCTGATTATTATTTTCATGATATGATCAATATTATTGTTTAATATTATTTAATAATGGACTAAATGTCCAATATTAAAATGTTATATTGTCTAAATACATTAAAAGCATTCCTGTAGTTAAAGCAATACAGCATGGTGCTAGCAACACCAAGGTCAGGGGTTCGATTTCCTGGGATATATGTATAAATTATTTAAAATTAATTTCACAAGTATAATTTATAAGTAAATATTATTCAATGTTAAACCTAAAAAAAAGCTCAAATCCATCCTTTCAAAATTATGAAAAAAGCAAAAAAAAAAAACTGCTGCTGGGGTGTAGAAAGTCCATAAATCAGTGCTCTTTGGATACAACATTCTTTTATAATCAAAAATATTTGGTAATACTTTAGAATAGGTAACACTTGTTAACTACAACTTCTCCCTCAATAAGTTATTAATTTGCTTCTTATTAATAGACATTAAAGTAGTTGTTAAGTTTAGGTATTGGATAGGATTAGGGAATAAGGCATTAGCATTAGCACTAATAAATGGCTGATATTCTAGTAATATGCATGCTAATAAGCAACTAATAGGTGTAACCTTAAAATACAGTGTTACCAAATATTTTATTCAGGCTTTTTAATATTTTCACATTACTTGAGTGCCTTGGATTGAGTATTTTTAAACTAAAATGCATAATTCTTAATGTTAATGCTACAATCGAATATGGCCCATAAGGTACAAATATACTGTACTTTGCATCCCTAATAATGAGTACTCAATGTAATGCAAGACGGATAAAAGCATGTGCCAAATGCATAAATTTCAATGAAATGCGTGTGCTGGATTTGAGCATATATGGAATTGGAAGGTTCCAACTCAAGTTGGACTCCCTAAACTTCTGTAATCTCCAATTTTATAATTTACCAGCAAGCTTTAACTTTACAGATTTGGATGTAAAGGAAGTTTTTCAGGATTTCTTAAACTTGGATTACCCATCAAAACCTGGGTCAAATCACAAAAGAACAATTAAAAACTTAACAGATGTGGTGCTGGCAGTACTCTGGGTCACTCTTTGCAGTGTGAAACCCGAGACTCACTTTCTCACATGCAAAGACACACACACACTGAACTGAGAGAGAGTGGGGGGACACGACAGTATAGAGTAGATCTACAGGTGGAACAGGACATGTGCTTATATATGTGTGTGTACAAGTGAACTGAGGCAGGATAGACCACTTGGGAACCCCTATCACACGCAAACCTGGACACATCTGGCTGCCGACTGCAGCGAGGCTCTAGATTCTAGTGCTATGAAACCTACTTCCAAAAACTACAAACTAAAGTTCATGTATGTGAAATTCAACCTAATTAGATATTTACATAACTTCAGTGAGCTACACTGTTTGCAACAAGTAAACTATACAAACATGTGCACTTCAATTATGTGCATTTAAAATAGGTTTTGAGAAACTTATTTTAAAAATTTTTCAGTGTGTTTTTTAAAGAAACAATAAAAACAACTATTAGCCCTGCAGTAACATATTTCAAGCTTGCAAAAATTGTTGTATATAAAGCTGTGATTGTGGACTTAGATCTCACCAGGAAAAAAAAATGACATTTGTGAAGCAGATGTTAGTGTTTTAGATTTTTCTTCAGCTTTCTTGGTCAGATTCTGAACGGTTCATGTAACTTTACATGCAAAAAAATGCAAATAAAGTCAAACTTTTGTAAATGCAAAATGTACTGTCAATCCAGCTTTCTTTCTTAATACAAATTTCGAATACACACTTATTGTTATGATTTTAATGTTTTAACTTCTTTTTTATCATCTAACAGTTTTTGACAGTTTTTTAAATTATACTTCAAATTCAAACTTATGAGAGGACAAAAAATGTTAAAGCACATATTGACAAAGACAAGAAAACAAAGAATTTCTATTGTTTCACCCACACACATCAAGAGACAGAAACTTCAAATAAAGTTCTGCAGGAATGGTGAGTGAGGCAATTTAACAAGTGTGTGTTTGTGACAGAATTACAGCAATTAGGATTCCTGCTGTGTGGTTAATTGCAATTTCTCTATTCATGTGTTTATGGAGGCCCGTAAAAATGTGAGTGTTTTACCTCAAATAACAAACATGTGTTGATTTGAGTGCAGCCAAACCAAAAAACACACGTATGGGTCTGTTAAAATGCCGTCGCTATAGGGCTTAAAAACCTGAACAGGTGGCAGACTTATTTTCCAATTGTTGCAGGCATGGTGCTCACTGTTTTGCACGTTAACGAAAATTAAGAAACCACACAATTAAAGGTACAATATGCAATTACAGCATCATTTAAACCTGTGGTATTAGACGTGTTGTTAGAAAATATGGGTGGAGTAACCAATAAAGTCAAAAAGATCATCATGTTAAAGTATTTGAAAGTGTTTGATAGTGCAGTAGTAATAATACTGACAAAACCCTGATGAAATTATTATTACAGATGTTTTCCCTGCTGAAAAAACATGGTCTTAGCTGGTTTAAGCTGGTCAGCAGGCTGGTTTTGGCCACGTTTACAGCCTGCCAGGCTGGTCTTAGTTGGTCAGACTGGGAGACCAGCTGGAACAACCAGTTAAAACCAGCCTGACCACCCTAATCAGGCTGGGAGACCAGCTACAGTACTTCCAGCTAAACCACCCTAGGCTGGTTTTACCTGTTTTTTTTCAGCAGGGTTGTTTACAATAATATACTGAACATATGAAACATGCTTAAAGGAATAGTTGACCCAAAAATGGAAATTCTGTAATTAATTACTCACCCTCATGTCATTCCGAACCGGTTTTCTGATCACGTACATGGGTTTTTATAGGACTTTCTACAGGAATATAACGACTTCATTCAACAATTCAATGCATGCGTTGTTTACCTTCAGAGAAGAGCAAGTGCATGTGTCCTGATACTCTCTCCACAATGCAGACAGGATGAGAAGAATTGTTGAATAAAGTTATTTTTGTTTTCTTTGCGTTCATCTTTGGAATGACATGAGGGTAAGTAATTAATGTATATAAATTAGTAATTAGATAGATAGAAAAAACTTAACTTTTCACAGTATAATCTCGTACCACAGCATTTCTATGGCACCCCTGTTAGGTTTCTAAGGTGTCATTGTACTTTTCTAACACAAATAATGTTGCTATGCGTGCTGAAACAGGATGGGGACATTAACACCTCATTCAAGCTGTTCTTGTGTAAGTTTCGCCGAAAACATTCTCTCTGCTCGGTGTCTGTGTGCTGCTGCTGTTGTTAAGCAGTGTAGCTCTGTGTAGGCTATAATCTGGTCGTTGTTTTCCTAAATCCTCCATGAACGCGGTAATGACGTCACACTTACCTGATTGACATATTTGGGCACCTCTTGAACAGTCGCAAATGATGATTCATTAGGTGTTATCAAACTGAACAGCATGCGAACCCCCTGAGAAACAGTCACATTGTTTACTTCCACTTGCGCCATTGCGTTTTTTTTCTTTTTAAAGAGAGAGACTACAGTATGCTATAGATCATGTAGCTCCTCGCACAACACCGGCTTAAACAGATGGGCGTTTATGTCTGCTAGCCGTTTATGAAGAAGAGTCTGGACCTTTGAACTTCCCTGTAAAGCCACCATGAGGACAGATGTCGTGATCACATGACACACGACAAGAACTTTTACTTACTAAGATTATAGCTACGTCGATAGGCCTACTTTTTATTTTTATTGCAGAATGAAAGAGGGCGATTATATAGATAAATAAAATATTTGCACGTTTTGCATAATTTCTCAAAATTGCTAGGATAGATGACAACACACAATACAATGTTGACCTTGATTCCTTAGTTTTCTTTACGTATTACATATCCCATCTCATGCATGCTTTAAGTAGACTACACTAGTCAAGTATGGCTATAGTTTTATTTTACTCTTTTCATATAGAACTTAAATTACATATATAAAAAAAGAGTTCATGAACATATAACCATGCATAAAAGTTTTTATCAAAATAAGTAAATTAATAGGAAAATAAATAAATACAATTGCAAGGGACGATAAACAATAAGCTACTGTATATAAAGACAATAAGACATTTCCAATATGATTTTTTTTTTTTTTTTTTGGAAGCTAATATTGATTTAATAGTACGTTTTTAAACACTAAAAGCATCAAATAGTTTTATTATAAATAATTATATTTTTATTAGTGCGGTCAATCGATTAAAAAATTTTTACTAATTAATTTTCTGAAATTAATCGCGATTAATTCCAACTAACAGTAACGTTTTTAAATATACTTTTATATTGCAATAATTTCACATTCAAACATCAAATTAATGTACAAACAACATAAAGACAGTACATTTTTTAATATTTGTATAATAGCATATTTTTTGTGACTGAAGGCCAGCATTACTCTGATGTCTCTGGAATGTTCTATCATATGTAAATCCCTTTAAGGCCACAGCAGAAAACTGTAAATGAGCACATATTTTGGAAAAGCTTGTAGTGTCCGCTGCTGTTTTTGGCTTGGACTATATTTAAAACAATGTAGCTTTTCCTGTCCAAGAGAAAGAACCTAAGAAATTAAAGGGCAGTAACAGGCTTCGATGTGAAACAGAGAGTAGCATGACTTTGTGTGTGACCTCTCTATTCCAATGTGTAGGACGTCCCAGAAATCTCCTTGGTGATACAAAAACATTCCAACAAAATCTCTTTTTGTGGTTTCTTCCGTCAAAAGCAGTTGAAGCTACAACTGACTCTTTTGGCAGGACCCTCAGAATCACTGGTCCTGGTGGGCAAACGTGTCTTGATTCTCCTGGCTTGCATTATGAATTAAAATGCAGGCTCACTCTGTGGCGACAGCGAGAACGGACCATAACAATATTTCAGACCTGATTTTGTAATAGAATATGATCCGTTTGCTCACCCACCTCTCAGAATTAAGGCAGAAGTCCTGACCCTGCCTCGAGGAGAAGCTGAATTTAGCATATTCCCCTGCACCTTCCTCAATAACTTATTCATGTAAGCTCCTCGCTCAGCCTTAGCATATACTCATCTCATAATCATGGTGATGAGTCGCAGGACCCTTGTCGGTTTTCTCTATAGAAACATTCAGCTTAAGGCGTGAAGGGTTAGAAAAATGGTGTTGATGGATTAGACTCACAGCTGAATACACAGCAACGGTTGTGTATTGGTGCAGAAGGTCCAGTCAAATTACGTGCAATTAAGAGCCCAGAATTTCAGCTTCTGTAAGAGGTCCCTGTTGCTCAGCATCAGCATAAAAGCAGATGCAAAGTGACTCAAATACTATTTAAAAAATCTTTCAAGATTACTCACTACTACAGGCAGTAGATGTCTTCATTAAATTAAGATAATCATGTTATGATTATCAACTTATAACACAAACTGCATCTATTTTAAGAAAACTGCTCAACAGTAAGGATGTGTTTTCTGCTTGCTTTCATATTTCAGTATTTCTTTTATAAATATTGATTTACCTATATCATTTTATAATTTAATTGTATAAAATGTATATTTGTAAATGTATACATAAAAGTGTATATAAATGTACCATTTTTACATTATTTATTTATTTATTCATTATTACTAGTTATTTTTGTATTATTAATATATAGTCATTTTTCAAAGTAAACCTGTTTCTGCCAATACATTTTTTTATTCTGGAATAAAAAATTAAATAAATAAAAAGCTAATTGTTACTTTTTATCTCACAATTTCAACTTAGAATTCTGACTTTCTCATAATTCTCAGTTTATATCTCACAACTGTGAATTTTCTCTGAATTCTGAGTTTACATCTTGCAATTGGTTTGGTTTTTTCTGCCATGAAATGGAAGATGATAAAAAGGTAAATGCGGCTTTTTATCTCACAGTTTTGACTTCCTTTCCTGCAATTTATATCCCACATTTGTGGATTTGTATCTCGCAGTACAGACCTTTTCCCCCGAACTGCAAGAAAAAAAGTCAGAATTGTGAGATATAAACTTACATGACCTTTTTATATTTTTTTTATTCCAGGTTTTTTTTTTTTAAGTCCCAGAATGTCCTTAAAAAACAAATCCCACATAAATAAACTTTTCAAGCCATTCTTACAGATGCTCTTAAAAAAAAAAAAATAAAATAAGTCACAAAATTCACAATAAAAAACGTCCTAGAAAACCAAATGGGTGGCAATTCCCATAAACTGGCCTGAAACTGTAGTCGAAAGCCTCAAATGTTTTCATTAGCTGACCTCAAAGAAAGGTTCATTATCAATTTAAAAAACAAATAAAAAAATTCATACCAAGCAACATACAAAAAGTTTATTGTTGAAGCATGTGGTATTGTGTGCACATGATACAGCTGTCAGATTTTCGAAAAATAGGAATACTTATATTATATTTACATGACATAATATTATCTGAAATGTTTTTGATAAGTGGCACGCTTGATTGATTATTATTCCGATGACATCAACATTGTACAAAAACATACAGTAGAAATCAATTAAGGCACAGAAATTGACAGTGCAAACTAAAACATGCACCTTTTCAATGCAAGATCAGAATGGAATGTTGTTGGGCCAGATTGGACTGCTAGATTCTGTCTTTCAAGTAAAGAGCAGTAGAAGGGTACTTTAAAGGTGCTGTAAGTGATTATTTCACGGAATAGCATGCAAAAACAAAATCCATGTGACCCGACAGAAGTCCGTAGGCTCTGTACTAAAGGCAACAAATCTGGGATGCTATTTGGCTTTGCTGACAGGCAGGATTTTAAAATGACTTACAGCACCTTTCAAAATGTGTAAATAAATTCCGTAAAACAAGCAAGGCACCTTTTATTTAGTTGAGAATTGATGCCAGGGTATCACAAATATTCTGTATCATCCAAATGCACAACAATACACAACTAGGAACCGTTCTGATAGGCGTCGTGTTACGGGGCCTCCTCATTGGCACATATGGTCTTTGTGTACTTTCAGTCTGTACTTTCAGTCCGTACTTAACAGAATCCCTAACTGAACATGACCCCAGATAAGCATCGAAAGGCGAATGGGATCTGTTTTCATCATAAGTGAGCGTGCTCAGAGCTCTGGTCGCTGTCGTGGCTGTCCTCGTTGTTGATAAGCGAGTCCGTTGTATGGTGGAGTCCAGGAATTCCTGAAAACTCGGAGGGAAGCAACGTTCCCTTCTTCACATTCACAAGCTCTTTTTCTCTCGCTACCGCCCCCTGTTGGCCTCCTTTAACTCGCTTCCACTTCATCCGTCTGTTTTGAAACCACACTTTTACCTAGTGGGAAAGAAAGACACACGAGTGACCATGTTGGCATCTATAGCATGATTCCATGAAGAACCTTAAAGGGATAATCCACCCCAAAATGTTGTCATTTATCACTTACCCTCATGTCATTCTAAACCCATAAAAGCTTAGTTTGTCTTCAGAACACAATTTAAGATATTTTAGATGAAACCCGGGAGGCCGGAGAGACAAATAATTATTGAATGAATTTGTTATTTTTATTTTGTTTGCGTACATAAAGTATTCTCGTCGCTTCAAAACATTCAGATTGAACCACTGATGGAAGATGGAGTATTCTGACGATGTGTTTACTTTTTTGGACCTCGACAGTCATTTAAAATATCTTAAATTGTGTTCCAAAGACAAATTAAGCTTTCCCCGGGCCCAGTAGGGTTCGTAACCCTAGGGCTGGGGAGCCCACCGAACCCTGAGTCCTCTCCTTGGACAGCACACCAAACCAGCTTTGCCTTTTGATTAATTACCAGTAAGTAAGAACTCGTGAAGTGATAAATGGCTAAATTTTAATTTTGGGGAGGATTATCCCTTTAAACATTCATGTCCTATGGAAGGTTATTTGGGAACCCAAATTGGCATTTAAATAGGAAAAAAAAAACTTTTGTAACCTTTTTATTTTTTTAAAGAGTGTAATTTGTCTTCAGCAATTTAGTTTGTATGTTTGCTCATTGGTGCAGATGATCTGTTTACTGTGGTTTTTTGGCAGAGTGATTGGAGAGGTGGGTCAGGCCATGACTCACCAAACTCCAGTAAGCTAATATCCCTCGATCAGGTGCAAAAGTGCCATGCGATCAGTTGACCGCCCTGCTATTCTAAGGCATGATCCGCAAAGTTTGGAATTGTGTTTCTCTGAGGAAGTTAGAAATATAACATGGCTTTCGATATGCGTATTTGGCAGCTATTTCCAGATCAGCAATAAGTGGAGCCCATCTGCTTTGCAGCATCAGACGTTTCCGTCTTTTCCTTCAGTTCAGTCAGAGCCAGTATTTACGTTTCCCAGAATGATTATTTAGCTGTTTCTTAAATGGTCACTGCAGTGCAAGTAAGGCTCGCTGGGTGACCGGGCCACCATACAGTAAAATTTATTTCTGGCGGGGTATAATGTTTTAGATAGTCACATGAAATGGACCGGAATTCTTCATACGCAATCAGACATGAGAAATACCAGCAAGAAATCAGCTAAATTATGTAATGTGAAGTATTTTTCCCAAATGGCTATCAAAGGCTTTCAATGGCCACTATACACTAAAATTTATTCATGGAGGGGTATAATGTTATAGACAGTCAGAATGAAATGGACCAGAATTTTTCAGACGCAATCAGACTTGAGAAATACCAGGCCCAAATTAAGGTAAATTGAACTTCTTTTTTTACCAAATGGTTATCATACATGATGGTAAGGCCTTAAAATTACATGCACAATGATTTGTTCAGCTAATGTTTCAAGCCATGTTTCAAATTCAATTGGCCACCCAAGTTCGTTACTGTCAGCACTGTAAGACTGCCACCCTTAAAATATATCTGCAACGTTTGCAATTCTTCTCTCAGCCTGAAAACATTGAGTATGTTACTGCTTACACGTTACTACATTAGACAAAAAACAAAACAAAAAAAAAACAAACAAAATATAAAAACTAGATATGTGTCTTCTTTAAAAAATGAATAAATAAAAATACCATCACTTGCATGGCAGCATTGAAAAAATTTAAAGTTGAAGACTGGTTCAGTGTAAATGAAATCAGAGACACTCCGCAGTTGTCAATAAAACTCAGCACACATCTTGACTTCTCTTGGTGGCATGAGAATCAAAACAACACAACACTGTCTTTGCAGTGGCAAGTGGTCCATATGGTTAAACCGATGCAAGAAATAAAAAAAAAATAGTCATGCATCCAAAAAAGACAATATGAATGATGATTAAATCATTGTTTTTGAATTCATAATGTCATCAGGTAGTCTGCACACTTTCATTTACAATTCCTCAATTAAAAACATTAAAAATATACATGCATATGTATGATTTATAATTTGATAAATATATAAATAAACAAACAGTTTATGTGTTAAGCAGTTCATACTGAATTAATTGGACTTTAAGTCTGTAAAAAATATTTCACACTTTAACTTAAAATTTATTTTTTTAAAAAGTACAAATAAAATAATAGATATAAACTGCATAAATTACGGAAGCGTATTGCATTCACTTGAGGAAAAAATATATG
>JAUMHE010000019.1:1651774-1681178 GCA_032359235.1 Enteromius mattozi
AACATTCCATGAATAGGAGTCTATGGGATTTTTATGATTTTCGATCTTCAGTTTTATGAAAACTATAAGTTGGATCAGTCTAAAAAGATACAGCACACTAAGTCAGACCAGTCTGAAGAGCTGGGTTGAGTTTGGTGGTTCTAGCTTGAAAGCTCTAGGAGGAGTAGCATTCAGAAATTTTTCAAGCCAACCTAATTAATGCCACCAGACGTCCAAATATGATTTTAAAAGGCATTTATGAATCTATTCAAACAATGATTGTTTGTAGTACATGACAAATGCTAAATGTTAGCATTTCCATTCATCCCAACGGAAATTACTCGACTATAGCACAGTCAGCTCTGGAAATACACAATTCACAAGCAGCCTAATTTTCAGAAGCATTTACTTTTGCATCAACCTTTTAGTGTAATCAGGCCTTAACCCAAATTCTGATCTGAACACATGCCATCAGATCCTGAAAAGCCCCTTACAGCTCTCAAGATGTGCTCATGAGTGACATTCCAGCTCCCATCTCCATTCTGCGCCATATGAATCCCTCGCTAACAAACTCCAGACTCCGTTACCAGCCCTTTGTGTACGGAATTAAGACTCGGCTCTCTCACTGGCCACTGGAGACCGGCAGGACTAAATGAGTACATTTGTCTTCTCAATGGCCTGGCTGATTGGATGTTTAAAAAGAGTGTGTGAGAGAGTATGAGAGTGTGCGTCTGTGTTTGCGTGTGTAGAGTAGATGTAAGTCTATGGCCCAGAGGGAAAGAGGAGCAGTCGGCACAATACATAATTAACCCGGACACTCAACTGAATGAGAGCGCCATCGGATCAGGGTGAGAATCCTACAGACAAACATTTACTGCAACAGCATTAACTCCACAGCCTCTCTTCACATACTGCATACAGTGTGTGAATATACTGTAAGCGCTGAATGTGGATGACGTAATGCATTTGACAAAATGTGCAGAAACTGAGCTTTGGGTATTGTATCCCATGATGCAATGCAAATCAGCCAGACTGCAAAGATTTTATGAGATTGATATGATTTTTACACAAAATAGAATGAAAAAAGAAAAATAGCTGTTTAATTTATGATAGCTGGACACCACTCTGAATTTAACTAGATTGAATTAAATAGATTGCTTCTACCGATATAATCAACAATTTTTTGTGAATAGTTTTATATTTCACCATCATTTAACTTCGCCGGATTACATTCCTTTATACAATATAATGCTGTCAAAAGCAACTTTTTGTCCATTTTCCATATGCTTTTTTTGCTTCAGATAAAAGCTCGTAATTCTCTGATTCACCTTGTAGGTTGGTTTGGTTCAAAAATCCCTGTATTATTATTATATTTTTATTATTATTTCATTTTTTATTAATAATGATTATTGTTGTTATTATTAAAATAAATGGGGAAAAAAAACTTCCAGAACCAGCTCCACAGAAAAAGTGGGCAGGTATCCCACAATGCAATGCACAAGATATGTTTGTGCATTTTCAGAGTGAACTGGTTGCAACTACACTGTAATAATGTATTTTCAAAGTTGCAATTTTGAATATTAAATAAATATTAAATATTACATTTAAATATTATTATATTGACCTCCTTTGTCTTCTTTAAAATATTCATAAAAAATAGACTAAACATCTGCATACATACATTTGCATACTGCATACTATTTCCTATACTTAAACAAACAGTATGCAGTATGTCAGTATTTCATTCTGAACATTCTCATACTCACACATGACCTGCGCGACTCGCTAAGAGCATCTTAATTAATGAGCGCATTGTTTCAGCTCGTCATTGACTCTGGGCTCATGAACAACACTTCATTAATACACAATGCTGAACCGACCAATTAACACTGTACTACAAGCCACACTGTGACTGCCTAAACACACAGATATACTCTCACACACACATATGCAAACATCCCAGCCATGAGAGGCTCATTATTAATCACTGCTAATGCTAATTAATTAAAAGAGCGGGTGCGTGTGTGTGTAAGTGCGGCAGACAGCTGCTTGTGTCCTGGGAGCTCAGGGGGACTTTAACATGTTTCTCACAAGCCTGACAAATGACCTATTAATTATCTAATGTTGTCTGACAACAAGCGCTGGATAAAGATGTATGTTTATGCGAGAGGCTGATAGAGTCACAGTGAGAGCGAGAGGGAGGTGTGTGTGTGTGTGACTTCTTATACAGGCACGTTTTTTCTAGTGTCTACCAGGCATAAGTAATAAAAAACAACAGACAGACATAAATGTAAAATATTTACACGGTTGATTTAAAAATGTGATTTAAAATGTTTATATGATTTGTAACTGTGGGAAAGGAAAACATTTGGTGTTTAAGGGGCTGAGGATAATTTTGTCATTTGAATTTTTTAGAAAAAGTTTGTTCAGTGTTAGTATGTTACAGTTGGCAAGATGTAGAATAAAATGTACTGTCCTCATAAAAACTATGTTCAATATATACGGTATGTTTTCACATTGGAAAAAAGCATCTGCTAAATAAATATATGTAAAAAAAAAAAAAAAAAACCAACTTCTGTAAAATGCAAATTAAGCCAATCTGTTCATAATTTTAAGCTAGTTTCATTTGTTTCAAATTATTAAAAGAGTTTACCAGTAACAAAAAAGCAAAAAGCTTAATTGAAGATGAGCAACTTAATTCTCTGAAAAATGAATTCTCTTATTTTTACTGGGAAATAAGACAAAACTACTGATTAAAATGTTTTAGGAGTATATGCATGCACATATATATACACTAGGGTTAATGTGGCAGTATCTTAAACCACAATCAATATCACTGACGGAGCAGCACGACTGCACGCATATCAACTAGAGCACTTTATATCATTAAGAGTCCCTAACCACAGACAGCCAACATATGCTCTCTCTCTCTCTCTCTCTGCGCCAGATGAGTTTTTATGAGGACTGGACTGTTTCATTTGATTTAATGAGTTACAATCCCAGTCGACTGCTTATTCAGACCCATTTAGACTAATAACCCACAAAAAAACACAGAACACAGGAACACAAAATCTTAAAATGTAACGCTTACAATGATAAGAACAGTTGAAACATTTAAATCAATCATGTGACATGAACTATTTCAATGGACATTAAATGCTGTTTCTAAGAAATTGGTTTTAGAGGACAATGGTTAATTATATAGTTTAAGTACCACAGATTTCCACGTCTGACCAATCAAAATCAAGCTTTCCAGAGACGGTGTGCAAAAAAGAGAAGAACAATCATAGCTAAAAATTAAATAGTATTTATAATATATTAATTTTTTTAATTAAAAAACAAACAAAAAGGTTTACATTTATGCAATGTTTTTTTAACCAATAAATAAATCCATTTAAAATATCTCTTTCTGATAAGCATAAAAACACTGAAAAAAGCAATATATATATTTATTTGATACATTTTGACGTATAAAGAGTACTGTAAAAAGTAATATAAATGTGTTATTTTAAATGTATATTTCTGAATTATAATTATTTTAATCATTAAATCGAATATAATTATATTTTTACACAAATTTTATAATTTATTATTATTATTTTATAATTATTACTATACATTAAATGTATTACATATATATATATATATATATATATATATATGTTAGTGCTGTCAAATGATTAATTGTGATTAATTGTGATTAATCGTGTCCAAAATAAACGTTTTGTTTACATAATATAATATATGTGAGTGCTATATATGTATATTATATATTATGTATGTAATTTTTTAAAAAATATTTACAATTTATATTATATAAAAATATACATAATATACAACACACATTTTTTCTTAAATATATACATGCATGCTTGTGTATTTATATATACACATTTTAATAAATAGACAAAGTAAACACACACATATTATATAAACCAAAACTTTTATTTTGGATGCAATTAATCATTTAACAGCACTAATATATCTCCAAGTCTGAATCTGACTCTTTATAGTTGATCCATAAACGAGTCGCGATATTTGGGTTTGTTCATCAGTAAAACTAAATGTGTGTGTAGATTAAATCCAGCAGGAGTTTTTCTCCTCACTGTCACACAGCTTAAGCGTTTGAGTTGTATGTATCTCACACTTATCTGTCAGCTGCCACACACGATTACCATTTGATCTGTTTTCAGTTGGGTCTTACAGACACGTCTCCCGTCCCACCTCACGGCTCCTGTCTCACCTGTGTGTCTTTCCAGCCAGCCTCGGCTTTGATGAATCACAGCGATACAGTCTTAGACACACACACACACACGCACATACACAAACCATTAAGCACTGTCATGACATGACAGAGACAAAATCCCTCTAGTTATTCTGTAATCATTTTGGTAAGTTGAGAAAAGCATGGGCAGGTAGGACAGTCACACACACAAACACACGGTGGCCCGACGCCATCCGGCCATATCCTGATTACACGGCACAGTTGTCCATATTTGAGAAATTGATCCTGTGATGGAGTGCGCTTCGTGAGGGCGACGGCCATCACCAGGGAGACGTATTTCCAGCGTCCATGCTGCCAGCCCTGGGGCCTCACGGGGCCCCTGCGGGGCGTCTACCCGGCTGCCCGATCATAAAGCCAAATGATAGCATATGTGCTTTGTTTAATTTTGATGTCCCAGTAATGTATTACACAATTAGATTGATTTGACAATTTCCATTACGCTTGATAAAATATTTATGGAGTGAGGTGGATGATAAGTCTTATCAAAGAGCCATCGCTCGCACACGGCTGACACGCCACATCCATCAGCATCAGCAGTCAGGGCCGCTAGCGTTAGCCTATTAGCTTTTATTCACCCCACAGGAACAGGGTCGCCCACGGCTATGGCAGGGAGGGGGTGTCTCTCTCGGACTCTGTCGCTCACCTCCGTCTTTTATTTCTCCTCATCTCTGTGCCGTTTCACGCCTTTGCTCTTTCTCTCGCGCTCGCTCTTCCTCCATCAATCTCAGTGTAGAAGTGTGGGCTGCCAAATTGGGCTCATCAGTCTCAATGCTGGATGCAGATGAGTTTGATTCAGCGCGGGAAGGTGGATTCGCTCGTCCCTGTTCGTGCACACACGTACGACCCTCTTTAAGGTCTTTTACTTGCCCCATACTTCCATATTTATGCCCCTTTGTCCTTTTTCCTGACTCTTTCTTACTCCCTCCATCAATGGGGCGACAATCCACTCCACCATCAAATGGTCAAACTGTCCTCATCACACCGCTGTGACCCCACTAACCCAAAAGTTAACACCAACACCAGCTCAAGTAAAACAACTGCTTTAAAGTCAACATGGAATGCCGTTTACAACCAATTTTACAGCGATTTGGCATTTTTCTTATTTAGAAAGAATATATATGTAGGATAGGACTTGATTTTATCTATTAGGAACAGACTGGTTTATAAAACAGTGTTGAAACAGTTATGTACAGTATACGTTCCCCAATTGTCCTCCAAGTGAGAAGATGGATATCAAAAAACATAGTCACTGTTGGAAAGGGTTCAAATATGCAGAAAATGTTGGAAAATCAAAGGATGTGCAGGAGCTGGAGGATTTTTCTGAAGAACAGCAGGGTCTCAGAACTCATGAACAACATGCATCACAAAACAGTCTTGAATTTTCCAGGAAACACAGTATTAAGTTTCGAGGGTATGTAAAATGAATGAATTCAGTTAATATTTTGTCTTTTGGAGAATATATAAACACCTGCTAAGTGAGATAGGTTATTCAGGAGAGTATTAAATAAACAATACCATGCAATTTTAATGATCCCTATTATTTTGTTAAAATGATTACCATTTTGCATATTCTGCAAAGGGCATGTAAATTTACGAGCACAACTGTGTGTGTGTGTGTGTGTATATATATATATATATATATATATATATATATATTAGTGGTGTGAAATGATTTATCGTGATCAGTCGCATCTAAAATAAAAGTTTTTGTTTACATAATATATGTTTGGGTACTGTGTATATTAATTATATTTGTACACACACACACACATACATATATATATATACACACACACGTACACACACACACACATATATACATAAATATAAATAATAAAAGTATTGAGGGTACATGTTGACTTTGACAACCAAAAAGTTTTGAGAAAAATTGTGCCGCGAAACAAACTTTTTAATTTGTTTTATTACACTTTTACTTTTTAAAGTGCTTTACGCAAAATGGCGACACATGTTCCAGCTTGCACACACACATGGTGAGGGGCCGGGCTGCTGGCCGCAGTGTTGTTAATAAGGCTCTAAATGAAGAGAATGCATAAAACATGAAAGCGCCTGTAATGAAGTAGTGCTCTGTAATTAGAGACCCTGTGCCAGAAAAATGAAGACAAAATATTTGAGGAGGAATTCTGTCACCTCTGCTCTCCCTTCCCACTAATCATACACACACACACTTACACACATGGACAACACAGGGGCTAAACATATAGGTTGGGATTTCAACAGCCTTGCTTTCTAATGAGAGCTAATTGAAAAATTACAGGCTATTGACAGAAAATGAGCTCTGAGCATATGCTGTGACCGGCTAATATCCCTGCCAAATTTATGCACACAAAATTAATAGATGGTCTTGTAGAAGGGAAAAAAATGCTTCAGAAACTCACATTTGGTTTTGTATAATAGTGGTAACTCTGCTCTGTTTTCCAATGTTCTTAAATCAAGCTAATTATAATTACATCCTAAATCTATCCCAAATTTTAAGATTTTAATTAATACTTTACATAATATCTTAGCTTAAAGCTAATATCTATTCCCTCAAAATAGAACAATTTATAGAACAATCATTTTTTGGAAATTGGTTATTCTTGCATGAAGAAAAAAACATCTGAAATATGCTCAAGAAAAAGTTTTCATGCAGTTTCCAGTTCATGTATACTTAGTTTACCTTCGCAAATGAAAACGTTTGTGTTCATGCAAAAGTGTATTTTTTTCAGCTGTTTTGAAATGAATACCTTCATAACTACATAAAGTTTTGGGTCAGTATTTTTTTTAGAAAATAATTTGAATCAGCTAAAATGTGATACATTAAAAAGTGAGAGATTTCTATATTTTCCATTTGTTTTCAACTTTCTATTCATCAAAGAACTCTTGAGAAAAAACTGCCATAGCTTTTACCAAAATATTAAGTATAACAATTGTTTTTTACAGTGATAATAATAAGAAATGTTTCTTGAGCACTGAATCATCACAGAAGTATGACAAAGAAGACTGGAGTAATGGCTGCTGAAAATTCAGCACTGCACCACAGAAATAAATTAAACTATTTTTTGCTATTTTAAATTCTAATAATATCTCACAAATATTGCTGATTTACTGTACTTTTGACCAAAAAAATGCAGCTTTGCTGAGCATAAAAGACTGACCCTAAACTTTTATTAAAATGTAATTTATTTGGTACACACAAATTAATTACCTTTCTAATAACATTCACTGCATAGTCAAAACATGAGAAAATGTGCACATCTGTATTATAATCAACAAATCAACTTACTATACATCGCACAAACACATTCCAACTGCACAGAACAAAAAGAACCTCGACCAACTTCCAATAAAAAGTAACACAAAAAAAAAACCCTAATATAAAATGCAATGATGCAATGTAATTACCTGTCTGTTTCTAAATAATTTAATAATGCAACATTAAAAGTAACACTGTTGATAAGCACAAAACCGACTTTAAAAACACAACTCTTACAAAACAACCTGTGAAATCAGGCTCCACACACACACACACACTGAGTAAGACAGCAGAAGAGCGATGAGGTGAGTGTGTGCTGCTGTCAGAGAGACAGTTAGAGTGTGGCCGCTGTGACACCTGAGCCGTGGTGACATAATGAAGGGGGAGTGTCTGTCAGAGAGGGTCAACGCTGATCACACAGCCCCGGCACACATAATCAAACCCTCCGCATGACAAATGGCCCTGCTCCCTTGACTCTGGCATCTGACACACAGACACATCTCCAAGCTGGCTCGCCGAACATCACACGGCCGACTTGCGCGTATGTGTGTAAGAACACATTTTATTTCTCATTCACCTCTGCCCTTTGTCTCTGTCCAGGAGATAGAAAGGAAAGCGCACACACCAACGCCATGTACACACTTCATCTTCAATCCGTGCTTTTATCCATCTCATCTTGGGGAAAGCACACACACACCCACTCACTCAACAATCAAGGAAGAGGTGTTTACTCAACAGGGCCATAAGATGAGGGACTACTTTTCCCAGGGGTCTTTGAGGCAGATCGGTTTGTCTCGCCGATTTAAATGGAAGCTTAATGATGTTTGTGTCCGAATCACCCATCTTGCCTTTGCAGGTCAATGCTACTGGTACGACAACTAAAGATTTATCACTTGCGATAAGCAAAGAACAAACATAAGTAGTGGTCGACCAATATATCGCCAAGGCCAATGCCAAATAGAAAAACCGGCTTTACTGATGAGATGCGCATGAATATTTGTACAGAATATTATACAGAATTTGTTTCTGTATACGTCATCATCTGAGTATCTTTTCTAAGAGTTATTTTTACTTTATTTTAGCACTGCACTGGCTTTATCAAGCTAGCTTGTTTGCTTTGTAATGTTAGCTAAAAAAGGACACATATGATTAGCCTACTATCACAAGAAGCTTTCAGTATACCTGTGTTTTCATAGCAACAGCAGACAGTTGATATCACTGGCCTGGATTTTTCCGTATGTCCATTATCCAGCACTGGATAAGGAGTGCCTGATTTCGAAGCAGCCAAGCTACACTTCAGTACAGTCTGGATCTACTCAAATATAACAGTCCAAAAATTAAAACAGGGTAGAACGAATCAAAATAAACAATGTTTGGCGAGTCCAACGTTATTGTAAAACTTTTACCATCCTAAATTCATTAAAATCCTGTTAAGACCAAATACTTGGGCTAATCACACAACGCTAATGTGTTTATATTAAAGCGCTTTGGAAATATAAACCAACTTGTTCGACCTCAGCACTTCATGTTACAGCTTTATAGCATTTGTCGGCTGTCAGAAATTTCATGAAAGATGTCAGGACTAACAATACCTTAGTTTCTAACAGTGGCAGTTTCCTTCTTTTTCTTCTGTGTGCGTGTGTGTGTTTCTACAGAGGCAAATGAGAAAGCCTGAGGGCAGAAAGCTTCATTTAATTAACACTTTAATTAGTGCCTTTTCTCCCTCATTCACTACTTTTCTTTTCTCAGTTTTCCTGCTCTTCCAGTCTCTCGAGAGCAGCTGCTTGGGGTTTTTGTCTACTCTGCCAGACTCATTTACAGAAAGGTCAAAGGTTATCAAAACTAGCATTGTTTACATCTCACAATGAGGAAAAAGCAGCAGGATCTGACTGACTTTCCCTCCCTTCACCATCTTTGTACGTATACTGTGCGAAGTAGGTGAAATTTCTATAATGTATATAATACAAAGATAAACTTCATTTACATTTATGCATTTAGTAGGTGTTTTTTATCTAAAGACCATACAAAGTTGGAATGACTGACCAGTATATTAAAAGCAAAATAGCACTGAAAGGACTCTTATGTCTTTCTTGACTCATAATTTGATTGAAATGCAAAATATCAAGATATTTTTACAAATAAATGGACGAAAACATACAAAATTGGAATTAGAAAATTATTTATTTAATATTAATATTAAATAATTTAATATAAATAAACATTTTTAAACAATTATTCATTAAATGGATTTTTTATAATATTTGAAGATGATAAATAGTGGTCACTTACTACACTACACATGTAACGTAATGAGGCCATGTGACAATAATGCAGCCTAGAAAACTTTTCTTTTGTTGCATTCCATTACACACATAGATAAAGTGCTTTCCATCAATCTCATTGTTTTATTATTGCACACATACACACATGTCCTGAACTCTAGCGTCTTGCTTTTTAAAGGTTTTGTGATATTCCTTGTGCGTAGTGTGCAGTTCCAGATGACTGCGGGCGCCCATGTTAGTGAGCTCGGTCTCTTTCTCTCTTTCTGTGGGTCCAACTCCCTATAAACTCTCATTAAAACCCCATTCCCATTGCTTTCCAAACACCCCTTATTCATTCCTTTAGAGGCCCTCATGAAGCTCCCAACCTCCAAGCACACAGACCCTTACACACTTTCAAAAAACTCTATATAGGATGGTGGAAGTTCTTCTTGGAGATTAATGGATTCAGAAAGTGTTTCCATCATAACACCGCGCACCAAAATCAGCCCAAGTTTGGACTCGACATGTCTCGCTGTCATACTTGGACTGTGTTTCAGTGCAATGAAACACAAATGCGGAACTGCTGCCTTACTGCTAAACTCTGCCAGTCAGTCATGTAACACTGACACCATGTTTGAGGAAAATGAATGAGTAAGAAAGATCCACTCAGTTTGTAAGGTCATTTAAATCATAAAAACATTCAATTAAATGTCCTGAGCTTATGGGAAAATGTGCACATTTGTCAAAACGCATTTATAAACCACTTAAACACAAATCCATGACATCTCCAAAAGAAGGATGGATGGATGGGTAGATGAATAACCAAATTCTAGGCCTATACAATTTGTGTGCTATATTGCAAGTCTTTAGAAACTGTATGATAGCTTTGTGTGAGGAAGAAGGCATGCTTTGCTTTAAAGCCAAATGAATCAAGCCAAACTTTACCAAAGGAAAAAGGAGATCTCTCTATAGCAAGGTCACAACTATAATGAAAATGTCAAAAACTTTAACAGCCAATCAGAATCCACCTTTCAAGAGGGAGCATTTATTTCCACCTCAGGATAAAAAAATAAAAGTAACAAAAAATTAAATAATTCTATCAAAAAATTGGAATTGCAAGAAAATTCTCAGAATTGCCATATTAACTGAAGAAAAGTCACAATTGTGAGATAAAAAAGTCAATTATGGTGAGAGAAACTCAGAATTCAGAGAGAAACCAAAAAAAGAGTCTGCAAGATAGTTAGAATTGCAAGAAAATTGAGAGAAATAAAGTTTAGAAAAATAAAGTTTCTATCTTATAATTCAGATCTTTTTTTTTCAAGAATAAAGTCTGAATTGTGAAATAAAATGTCAGAATACTATTTTTAAATTCCCAGGTGGAAACAGCTTCTAAAACCTCATTGCATACTTAAAATAATGTTATTTTATGTTGGCATGGATGCTAATATAGCTATTGTTCTTGGTCTGAACAAGCCTTAAGGTCTGCACCAAAAGCACATGAATATGATTCGATTAGCTAGATTACTTTAGTGTTATAATTCAATGCAATAAAAAAAAAAAGTGATATTTGCGGATAATGCTACCAATTACACTTAAAGTAAATAATCAATAAACTGCACTGAAACACACTTTTAAAATAACCTTTCCGTCTCTGACAGCATCCTCGAATGGATGAATGAAGATGTCTTGTGACCAAGGAAGAGTAACAGAAAGATTGATGGGTAAATTCAGAGAGGCTTTGAGTGAATGACAAGAACACGACGCATACAGAAGCCTCCATTAATCCGCCACAGAAACACGACACGACCTTACGGACTGACGCCCCACACGCCAAACGTCCCTAATGCATTCTTCATGAGAAGTGACCACATGCACAAACACACAATCAATCTCTTTCTTTCTATCTCTGACTCTCTCTCTCACACACACACACACACAGGGCTTCCAGTTTCTTTCCATGTTGTGTGTATGGCCCTTGTCCCTGCCTCAGTCTCTCTCGTCAGTTTCTAATTGGAGAGAACAGGCTCCCTAAGCAAAGCCACATGCCCGTTTGTAACGAGTGACATTCTGTTTTAAACCCAGCCATAATGGCCAACACACACACACACCGGCACAGAAATGTAATGCGCTTCAGCTAATACACACACACACAAGTCCAGGAAGCTGTTTATTTCTCTATGTAATGCTGGATTGAAAGTCTAAGTCCTGCATGAGGTCTGACCGCCGACTGCATTGGTCCTGTTTCATTCTGCTTTTATTCTGTTTGAAAAGGTGGATTTGTGATTAGGAACAGAGACGTTTTCAAACGGATCAAATCTAGTGAGCTGTAATTTGTGCAAGGCTTCTAGCGATGTTACCAAAACTGCATCTGTGTGGGCCTTATTACCTTATTCCATTAAAACTTTATTTTAGTTACCTCCTCCCCATTAATGTGCTTATTAGGTGTTTTGCCCTCCCCTTTCTTGGAACATTCTGATGTGTTTAAACCTTTGCTGATGTTGGGGAGGAAAGTAATTATGAATAAATGGGTTGGGACAGAGCCCCCTCTTGTCAAGGACTGGATAATCCTGATTAAAGAAACTATACACATGGAAAAGATTGGACATATATTAAAAGGTAAATCTAAATCATTTCAGATGCTGTGGGAAATTCCATTGTACTCTCTTGGCATTGACTATAAGACTACTATCTATCCATAACTGTGCACACCATGGTACTGTGACTATTGTTTTGAATTAGATCACACCGCTGCTGTTTGTTGTGTTTTTTTTTGTTGGTTTTTTTGTTTGTTTTGTTTTTTTTTTGTTTTGTTTTATTTTTCTCCATGAATATTGTATACTGCTTTTGTTTTACCCATTACTGTGTATGCAGATCATTCGGAAAAGCTTAATAAAAAGACTGACATGAGAAAACTTTATTTTAGCATAATTTTTTGCTGCTGTCTCTAATAATTATCCTCAAATTAAGTATTCGAAAACATACATGCAACACCCACACTGTTTCCATCGCATGACTTATATGCACTAATCAGTGTCGATATGAAACCTGGTCCGTTTCCTTCAGAGCCGTCACGTTATGGCTCTCTTACGTCCCGTCGGACTCCTGGTGCCACGAGGCTGGGTTCTGTCAGACACACCTGCTGAAAACAGCCTGCGTTCATAACTCACTCCTAATGAAGCTCACGGGTGAACAGAGATTTCCTTAAAGCCGCTCACAGGTGCTCGTTTATACCTGTCACATCATATATGCAGAGCTTGTTTAGAGACCGAAAGCATCTACAGGTAATTGAAAACATTGTTTTATACAGTGAGACAGAGTTTTTGTGTTTTTTAAAAAAATAGCAAATCAACCACAAGGTTTAAAAACTATATTTTTTCACAAATTGCATTACTTTATTACACTATTTACATTCAAATAAATAAAATGTAATATTTGAAATAACGCTACACATATTAAATGAAAGTCTAATTAATTTATTAACTTCAGATATTGGCCAAAAATTGATTTTGATCTTTTAATCAGACCTTAATTAGGCATCCTGGTGTGTCAGGTAAGCAGAAAAAGCTAAATGTCTGATAAGCAGATGGGAAAAGTTTAAAGAAGGGATTAAAGGAGAAAAAGTGGAAGATTTTTGGAATGATACCATTGACTTTTTCTACATCTCTTTCATTTTTTCCCCCTTAAATAATCTAGCCTAACTATTTCTAAAGCATTTTTGGTAGCACTTTATTTTACAGTCCTGTTCCTGTAATTACAATAACTAGGTTATTACCAAACCAACCCCATGTAGTTACCTTATATTACCAGTACTTTCTTTCACAGCCACGGTAAGTGCTGTAAAATAAAGTACTGTAAAAATAAAGAATGAAGAAAAGAATGAAGGTTTTTTTTTTATGATACCTAATTATCTTTTTTCCCCATTTTTCTTTTTAAATCAAGAGCATAAAAATGCAAACTTATTTCAATTTAAATAATCTAAAAAAGCTAGTATTTCTGAAACATTTTGCTATAGAACTGAAATATTATATGATTATTATATATATATAAATACTTAAAAAAGGTCTGTAAACCAAAACAAGACAAAAAAAAAAATTTAAGATCAATTAAAATGTAGTTTCTAAATAGGCAGGAAACCGAATGAGTCTAACTGTTAGCTGTTATTCAGCTGATATTTGTTCAGAAGAAAACGAGGCCAATTGTTCTCACACTGATGGAATGCGGATAAAGGAAAGAAAAGCAGCAAAAGAAACAAACAAACAGCAACTCGCAAGCCGTGTTCAGAGATGGAAATCAATACTAATTAAAGCCAAACAAGTGTTCTGCTTGATGCGGTGAAAGAGCAGGCTTCTCATTAAATATTTTCATCGCTGATTAGTCGAAGGTTTTTTAAATGAATTCAACGCCTGTCGCCTCCCTTTGGGAGAGCATGACACTCTTGCTGCTCGCGAGCGGATGTGAATTTCAAACCCTGCGAGCCTGCAATTAAAACAACAACAAAGAATAGACGATACAAAATTAAGCATCAAATGGTTTAATGTTATGTGTCACTCTCCAAAACGCTGTGTATTAGAGGCACTTAATTAAACTTTCAAATTCAAATGGACTAATCAGTTTGAGGCAGAGTGGCTGATTGTTTTTCCCGTACATTAAACACTTCCTTCAGCTCCTGCCCGCTTGTTAACATGAAGGTGCGATTTGCATATCCTGATAGACTATTACAGTTTTAATGTCCCTTTTTCTCCGGTGGTACATCAATCATGCGCGCAGGGCCACCACAGGCCACAATTAACCCACCGAATCTGCCACAAAACAAATATTACAAGGGTTCACTAATTTAGAGATCAAAAAGCCACTTGTCCGCTCCACGAGTGAAACGGAGGCGGCGCCGGCGCACTTCAGAGACGGCGCGTAATTACCAGCTGTTAATTGCGCACTTGCGCTGTCTTCGTTTTAATTAAAAAGAGCGGCTCGTTGCCGGCCGATAAGCGACGGTGGAGCACGGCCGGTTTTAATCAACAAAGCGCGAAGAATTCGTTTCTGCGCCGGCCAGCCGCGGCAGGAGGAAATCTTCAAATATCCGAAGGAGAAAGGGAGATTAAACCCTGTCCATTAGGAGCGACGCAGAGGGAGGGGAGGGGAGCAGTCAGGTTTTATTTGGGCCGAGCGCGCGGGGCCGTATTTGAAGTTAGTCCCGCTCGCCGTGCTCCTGCCGACAAACTGGCGGGGGGCGAGAGTCTAATCAGACCTACTGCATGAGAGGAGCACTTGAGTGGAGGAATTGGACCCTGCTGTTACTCCCTCGCTCTCTCTCTCTGTTGCCCTCCCTATCTTTCTTTAGCAGCCGATGAACATGCTCGTTTGTTTGCCTTGAAGGATTATGGGAAAAGTTGTTGAACCGACGGCCCCGAGAAGTAAGTTGTTGCGGGGAGTAATACCTATTCATCAAGTCATCCATCCATCTCTTTTTCTAGTTCCTCGCTTGTATACGCTCTTAAAAATGAAGTTTTTTTTTTTAAGTGATGCCACAGAAGAACCATATCGGTTTCAGCAATCAGTTCTTAAAAGAACATTTTTTTTACCACTTTTGTGGAGTAGAAAGGTTCTGTGAATGTTAAATGTTCTTCATGGATGCCAATGAAGAACTCTTATGCAAGAAAAAACACAAGCAGGACCTGCTTCATGTCTCAACTGTGTCTCTCAGATTAAAGAGATCTTTGTGCAAGTATCCTGTTCCTCATACTTTGCTCCTGAGAAATACAGTTCTGAAATGTCGCGGTGTCTCCTAGAGAGCTTCAGAGGGATTTGCAACAATGTCTTGGATGGAAAAGTCTGTAATAAAAAAAATGTAAGTTTCTTTTTTGCAGTGATTCCACAGCAGAACCTTTTGGGTTCTCCAAAGAAGCTATCAGTGAAAAGTTCTAAGAACTGTAAAAGAACTGAGGAATAGAAGGTTTCCATGGATGTTAAAGGTTCTTTATGGAACCATGTATGTCAGTGTAGAACCAATATTCTATTATATTTCAAATGGTCACAGTTCTTTCTCTTTATTTTCTCCTAATGAAGTTACATGAACAGGCCAAGAGGTAAAAAAACTGCTTTTTCCAGCATTTTCTGTGCTGATCTTGACAAAAATGTTGGCAAATTTTGTGGAATTTATCTGGTCATATGGTAGAACATGAATACTTTATTCATTTGTAGATGAAAGCTTAATCAAATTAGCCAAAACACTTAATAAATTAAGATGCAATACATTTGGAATGTTCCAAAAGATTCTGTTTTACATAAATGCTGTTCTTTTGATCTTTCTATTCATCAAAGAATACTGAAAAAGTATCCTGGTTTCAATATTGTTTGCTAAGCAGCAAATTAGCATAATAGAATGATTTCTGAAGGATCAAGTAATGATTCTAAAAAAAAATTCAGCATTGTATCACAGGAATGAATTACAATTTAAAATATACTTACATAGAAAACAGTTATTTTAAAGTGCAATAATATTAATAATATTAATAATATAATTAATGCTATTATTATAACAATATTAGCATAAGAAACATTTTCTTTTTTAAATCACATTGGCTCTACAATATTTGAACAGTAGTACACTCTAAAAAATGTTGGGTTAAATACAACCCAGCACTAGGTAAAATATGGCCAACTGTTGTTTGAAAACAGCCCAATCGCTGGGTTTATCCATCTTTAACCCAGCATTTCTTAGAGTGTAAGTTAAAGAAAACAGTCTTTCTGAGCTGCACAGGGCACAACACACACTTCAGTGCCTACAAGAGCATTCATCAGAGGATGAGACGTCTCAAAATGCCTCAAAACTCTCCTGACCTCTGCTCCTTCCCTGACAGAACTGTCCGCTCTTCCTGTCTGAGGGGCTTCCTCCCACTCATGCCCAATCAGCACCTGTCAGCACGGTGATCGCCGCCGCAATGCTGGGTTTATCTAAGGAAACAGTTGCCGTGGCAAGGATGGTCTGGCCACAGTGACAGATTAATGCTGACTTAAACTCACTTCCTGATCACACAGAGAGAACTCTAATGAGGAGGAGGAGTCTCGCTGTCTGTCTGTCTCTATCTCACACACACACACACGTACACACACTCAAAGGCGCCGCAATGTAGACAGGCTAAAAGTAAAGCAAGCTGCTAGAGTTTGTCCATATCATCTTATTGTTCATGGCGTTAATTATTTCCTGTTTACTAATAGGCCAGAACAGAGTCTGGAGAGGTCAGAAAGCCACAGACATTCTCTCACACACTACTCCATCAGAGTGTGTGATATGTCTGGAGGTGATATCCTCTGTTTGAATGCAGACAACCTTTGACCTATTAGCCAAAATCACTTCCACATGAACTGCACAGTGTGTGCACGTGTTGATCTTTTCTAGAATTGCTGTTAACGGTATGAAAAAAATGGAAAAACTCAGCAAGAAAGGCAATAGTGAAACTATATATTTTATTTTATATTTTATTTTATTAGATATTCAGGACCCAAAAATGTAGCCTTATTTGATTTTGTAAAGAATTTTGTATTTCTGAAATTATTCTGATAATGAAATTTAATATTTAATTGAAGAAATAGTTTTTAAACCAAAATAGGGTTTAAAAAAATATATATTAAAATGCTTAATTTATAAACTAAAATGAAATTTCTAAATAGCTTAGAAATATCTGTGATTTATAAATTATTTTAAAGTGTCTTAAAATATTTGCTCAAATATACATCAAACACCGCTTGATGATGGAATGCATTTTTTATGCATTTATGACCATTTTAAGTTGGTAAACCTATTTCATGTTATACAAATTACGCCAGAAAAGCACATGCAGAAAAATAGGTATTTTTCTATAGGAATTTGTTTGGTAACTCTCATTCAGAGGATCAAACTAAAACAGACATCACACAGCTAAAAAGACAATTGAGACCGGTTTTAGCTCAAATAACACACCTTTGTATACGGATTAAGTAAAATAAGTAGCTTTAAACCTTCTGGAATGTCTTGTCTCATAAACTTTCATTCAAGGGTTGAGTCGAAATTACTCCCAGCATGCCAAATATGCTGTCAAGGAGCTTACTGAGCCTAGAACATTCATTAAATAAACCAAATTTCTTAATCAGACCTGAGACATGAGTACATGCACAGGTGTCTATTAAACCCCAAAAGCATCTACAAACTCTTGAAATGTGCTTCGGATCAACATGTTGAAGTTAGTATTGCGTATTTACGTGAAGAACTCATCTGTGCGTCACATCTGAGTCTCTGATGGAAGTGTCGATTCTCCAGCTAATAATAAACACAAGCGTACACACTTCAGCGTGTGTGTGACGGAGGCCAGTGTGAACATGTGCAGCTGGCATGGACTGCTCTGGTCTGGCATGCGTGTGTGTGAGTGTGTGTTGCTGCCTGCTGGCCGGTGGCGTTCCCAGGCCTGCACTGCTCTCAGACCGTGTCAGTATGATGGATGGTTTGGGTTAGACGGGGGCAGAACTCGCACCTCTCTCGCTCTTCTCCTGTGGGACGTCCTGAAGACTGCAAGTGTGTGTGCATGTGTGTGTGTGAGTTTGTGTGTGTGATGTCCCGCAGACTGACAGCCACATTGTGGCGCCCCAAACAGACTCCGCCCGCTGGCATCACCACTGAGGGTCTGTTCAGCCACCTCCATCACACACAGACACACACACACTTTGAATACATGCTAAAATTGATATATGATCACACACAACATTCTTTTTACAGCTTGACACAGATTTATTAATGATTCAAATGGCTGATTCATATCTCTCTCACTTTGCAGGCAGGTAATGCAGCCTTTGCAACTTTGTTGGCTAGAAGACTTAACAGGAAGTCCCTTGGGTATTTGATACACACACACACACACACACACATACCTTCTTGTCTTAAAAAAACAAAATTTCTTTACATTTTGTAATTCAAATGAACTTGCTGCATCACTAAACTACTCTATCATGGTGGAACTTGGCCTGGTTTATAACTTCCAAGCCTGGCAAAAGCAGCGAGCACTGGCCTGTCTGGGATAGATATGGAGTGTAGGGGTCTGTCCCTCCCTGTCCGGTGGGTCTGGGTGTAGCTCACTAGATGTGCTAACACATTAGCACTCTCACACTACCAAAGCTTCAAGATGCTAATCAACAGGGTGTGAAGATCTGTCAACAAATACAGCATAACACACACACTTATTACATATCACTCCCATCTCTGCCGGTCCCGACGGGCTGACAGGTTGATTTCGGAATCACCATGGCAGCTGATGTCGCCGCACCCCAAACAGTTACTGCTCCTTTTCTTCGTTGGCTACTAACGACGAACTGTTATCGCAAGGAAAGAGGCCTCTGGCCAACTCAAACACATTTAATGCACTGTCCACAGAGTGTTTGGAGAGATAATATACATTCAGAGTACACACACGCACACTCGTTTGCCATGGCATGGCCGCATCATTGTCTGGGAGAGGTGGTGCTGAGCACTAGATGATTATCTGTGCGTTAACGAAGAAAAATAGCAAAGAAAAACAAGCTGGACGAATTCCACGCCACACAACACTGACCGCCTCATTACGGCCAATCACATCATACATCTATAAATAACCCATGGCCTGTCAAAGCAACAGTTTTCTTTACACAAAACTTGTAAATTGTTTAATAATAAAAAAAAAAGAGTTTGATAAAGCTGTGGTTTTCCCCCAGAGGTCCATGGAAAATCAGAGAGAGAAAAAAAAAATGACAAAATGCAGTACTTAGATTGACCGGCAATCATTTTAACACAAATTTTATATTACCGTTTCATTCAGCTTTCTTTTAGAGCAGTCAGAAATCATGAAATTAATCACTTTATTTAATTTATACAAAGTTTAATATTATCCTAATAGTGAGAATATGTTGCTAATTTAAAAATTAAAATAGTATTTATAAAGTAAATACTCCTTTTATGTTCAAAGTAATAATGTTATAAATTAAAATCTAAATATACAGTAACAGTATAAATAATATTTCAAATTAAACATTACATTTAAAATATCTATTTATATTGTATTACATAACAAATATATATATATATATATATATATATACACACACACACACACACACATTTCTAATATATCATATATAGCAAATAATTTATATATGAAAAATATCAATTTAGACAAACGGATAGATGGACAGACAGACAGACGGATGGATAGATGGAGAGATAGAGAGATAGATACAGACAGATAGATTATTTGCTTTTGGATAATGACAAAGTGAAATAAGAGTCTTTATAATATTACCATTATATAAATGACATTTTATGCATTATAATTTATAGGGGCAGCCCATCAAAATAGGATCATTATGTCTGAAGGTCCTGGGCAGCTAAAAGTTTGAAAACACCTTAGCTAGATCATATGTTTGGAAGTGTGTTTATCTATATAAACGTTAGTGGTGGTATGTATATGTTTACTTTTAGAAATGTTTATCTATGATGCTTAGTAACTATCGAATACAATGGAACAATTAGACAAGGAACAGATGTCCATTCATTCACACATACACACAGGTAGCAGATGCACACACACACACACACCACAGGAAACAGATGTGCATTCTTAAAGTTAAAGACACACATACAGGTAGCAAGAATACGCAAAGAGAGAACAGATGTTTTTACATAGACATGCAGGAAAAAGGCCGGCATTCAGGTAACACACACACACACACTACTCAACACTCAACCCTCACATCAACACCCCTGTGTGTGTGTGTGTGTGCGAGTGTGTGTGTAAGTTATAATGAGTGAAAAGTCTTATAGTTTCCAGATGAATCCAGTTTGATTCACATCATTGTGACAGGCAGGCCTTTCATCTGCTGCTGCCCATTACAGATATTACCAGAGACAGAGTCTAATCACCCGCACACACACACCCAAACATGTAAGCGTACTTGCAAAGGCACATTCGAGTTGCTTCCAAACACTAATATTGAACATAAAAGGATTTTTGTTATTATCTGCATTTACAACTGCGCATTAGAGATTGCTTGCACTTAAGTTATAAAACATATCCATATAACAACATCAGTATGGTAATGTTTGTGCGTATGAGGGAAGTTGCATCCACAAAAATGACCTGAATCGGACAAAATCTGCATCCTCAACATCCTCTACTGAAATAAAAACAGCCGGTGTTTTACAGAACTGCACTGTATGAATAATAAAAGATAAATTATTCAATTGTCATAAAGAAAACAATCAAATCTTTTATATATACTGTATGCAATATGTTTTTATTTATTTAAACAATAAACATTTTATTTTAAACATTAAATTAATAACATGAATCAAATTATGTCAAATACAGAAATATTTATAGCCAATAAATTCATACCCGTTGGCATGTACAGTATATTATATATATATACATATATATATATATATATACTTATATATTTTTTACTTTATTTTTACTTTTAAAATAAACATTTTATACATGTATATATATATATACATACATACATAAATATATAAAATGCTGATTTTAAAAGTAAAAATAAAGTAAAAAATAAAACGAAATAGTTAAAACTATACTCTTTAAAAATAAATTAACAATTCATTGGCTTGCCATAAAAAAATTCTTTATAGTTAGCAATAAAATAAAAAAAAATAAAATAAAAAAAAAGGTAAAAATTAACTTTTCTTATTTTCAATATAAAAAAGACAATTACTTAATTTATGGGCATGTCAAAAACCATCCTTTAGATATAACATTTGTTAATTTTATACTTTAAAGTAAATTAACTTAAAAAAAAAAAAAACTATTATTTAAATAATTTGCATGTTATAAAGCATCTTTCATATATAAAAATCAGTTTATTTTAAATTTTAAAATATATTAAATAAATAAGTACAATGATTCAAACTAACTTAATATAAAAAAACATATATTTATAGAATTTATAAATAATTTTCCCAAATCATGACGCCCCTAAATGTCCTTGAAATATGATTTTCCAGATTTAGCTCATTTCTACAGACTACAGCTAAGCGCCAAACATGCACACACACAGAAGCTTCGACTGCTCTTTGACCCAGAGATTCAGTTTTCCCCCTCTTTCCTCTCAGAGTAAGAGGTTCTTCTCTTTATCTCATAAAAATCAAGGGAATGAAGAGGAGCTACACACCGAGGGCAGACACACAAACGAGGTGAAATCCAGCGTGCTTGAACCCTTTCAGATTCACATCAGCGTGTGTTTCATCTCACACACAGATACCCCAGCACACATCTCCTAATAGCTGGGGAATGCTGGGTATATACTCAAAGAATCTGTGGTTTTGTGTGGGACAGCGGTTGAGCCCACTCTGCTGAGCACGGGGGTCATTGACCACTACACTCAAGGGCCCTCTAGCGCACAATGGTGCGTCCCGGGACAAAGTGAGCACTTGAGGAGAGAGAAAGAGAGATGGAGGAAGAGAAAGGAGAGGGACAGCGAGAGGTGCAGGTGTCTAAAGTGAAGAATTGAAAGGACCAAAGAGCTGAAACTCTCATTATTCGTTTACCAATAAGCCCTCTCTCTCAAAGAGGGGCGACGAGGTGAAAAAAATGCATAATTTGCCACAAGATTTCATTCATTGAACGTTTGAGGGGGTGAAAGGCTTGAACTGAAGAGGAAAATTACTCACCATGAACACACACGTTCACACACACAAGAAAACATGATGCACGCAAACACTCGCACTGCTCCCAGAGTGGCCTATCTGGTCCCTCTACACACATTTTCACCCAAAATAGTGGTTTTGGGCCATGGTAATAAGAAGCTAAGATGTGTTTTTGCCTTCAAACTGTCTACAACTAAAGCGGAGCACACGGTTAGCATGTTTACTAATGCACTGCTACTAAAATGATCAAAATAACAGAAAATGTGGATCTAAGTACAACTAGTAGACCTAATAATATTAATAATATTAATTTGCAGTGTATTCAAACGATTTACCTTTCAAAATAAAAGTTCACCAAATCTATATGTGTGTACTGTGTATATTTATTATGTATATAAATGTACACATATTATGTACTGTGTGTCCTTATATATACATAATTTGGATGTGAATAATTGTGATTAATCGTTTGACAGCACTATAAATATATAAATAGAAATATTTATTTAAATATTTAAATATCAAAATGTATGTATGTATGTATATTTTTATATAAAGATACATACATACTTAATATCTCTTTCTCTCTCTCCCTCTATATATATATATATATACACATGTTTTTTTTTCTTTCACTTTTTTAGTAAACAAACAAAAAAAAAAACGTATATAGACAAATCTCTCTCTATATATATATGACCCAGAACCACAAAACCAGTCATAAGTGTTAGTTTTTCAAAATTGATATTTATACATTATCTGAAAGCTGAAAAAAAGAAACTTTCCATTGATGTTTGTTAAGATAAAATACAGAGAAAATAAATAAATAAATAAATTAAAGTTGTCCAAATGAAGTTCGTATTAATGCATATTACTAATTAAAAATTAAGTTTAATATATTTATGGCAAGAAATTCACAAAATCTATTCCTGGAACATGATTTTTAATTAAGAATCAACTGATTTTGGGCATAAAAGAAGAATAAAAGCAATCATTTTGACCCATACTATGTATTTTTGGCTATTGCTACAAATATACCCCAGTGACTTAAGTCTGGTTTTGTGCTCCAGGGTTGCATATATCCTTTAAAAAGTTACAATAATTAAACATAGAAAAAAAATTCTGAGTAAGCTTGTGCTGGAACCAAGATGCTGAATTCAGAGTTTCAAATACGTTTGCAAAACTAGATGTTTGACTCATAAACAAAGACTGAGATGCACAATGTTTGTTTGTAGGCAAGTTATGTAGCAACAAAGTCTGTGGCGTCATTGCTGACTAAGACATTTCAAACCAAAACAGCCTGTCAGTCAACTGAAATTCATCATGCTCTGAGACCTGACATGCACACAGATATTATCACATCTGACGCCTATACACACATGTGCACGCAGATATCATCTTCTAGAATCATCCTCTGCCCAAATACACATGGGGGCCAGGAAATGGCTTTTGCCCCCTGACCCTGTAACCTTAGCTCTGAGGTCAGGCCACATTTGTAGTAATTGCACTCTATCATATTTCGGGCCTGGAAAAAAGCGGCCATGTAAACAAACCTCGGTGGACATGTGTCATCCATCCATCCGCTGGATAAGATCACGGATCCGCAGAAGACAAACACTGGAGGATCGCAAATCAGAGCCCAGGACGCACACGCAACCGTAAATTTAACCCAGGAGCCCTTTTTAGCCAGCAAGCCTCTCTTTAAAACAGCATCAAAATCTACCAGTGAGAACGTCCTGAAATATGCATTCCACACTCACACACACACACAGTCTCCTGGAGTAAATGCTTTCCACAGGCCAACAGCATCCTCCACCCACTGAGCACAGACCACTGACAGCAGACTAGAATAGAGCTGCTGACAGACATATGCATATACATACTGTAAATACTGTACATATGGCTTAGCAAAAAGACAGCAAGAGAGAAAGACAAAGCAGAGAGAAGCCATGGCCCTCTACTGGAGTACTTCTGTCCTCACACAGTGTCTTTTAACACTTTTTCAACCACTGCACTCTATGTGTTTTCAACTTGCATTATTGTTAAAATCACAATGGAACGAATGTGATGTGATCAATTATTCTTCTGCAGTGTGAACACTTCATGTGCTTAATTTGAAAGTCAAATATAAATAGATTAATTTTATTTTTTAAATACAACTTTAAATATTTCTAAACTTTTTTTTTGATAAATTTTAGCTTAAAATTGATATATATTTTTTTAAACATTTAAAATAAGCATAAAATTCATCTGAATGTAGACCTACAATATTCATTTTGGGGGAAACAAGTTCAAGGAAACATGCCAACTAACCAAAAATGAAATTGCCCAAACTACCCATTTTGTGGTGACCAACATCACAAATACAACTTCCTAACTCATATACAGATTATCTTAGGACAATTTCCAACTAAAATATCTATCCATATATCTTACAGGTGTCTTAGATTAAAATATGTCCAAACCAATATCAAGTTCTGTCAAACCTTGAAAAGAGGTTAATATTGGTCTCTCTGTAAAGTCAAACTCAGGCCTACACGCTTAAAAAATATGGGTCCCAAATAACAATTCCAGTTCTTAAAAAAACCACTTAGTGTAAAGATAATAACCTAAAGTACATTTTTCCACTATAAAGAACCTTTTGTGCAATAGAAAGGTTCCATGTATGTTAAAGGTTCTTCATGAAACCGTAGCTGATTATAAGGAACCATGTAAAGTTAAAATGTGTGACAAATAGCTGAATGTATTATATTTGTATTGGAAGCTGCAAGCATTATGTAAACAAATTAGCCAAAACACACACAAGGTGCAACAGATGTGTAGAACTTTGTGAATGACAAGCATGCCAACTCTGCAGAAAACTTTCAGATTCCTTGTGTCATAATAATAGTGTGATATCACATATGTCTGCATCAATCATCAGACACAGGCCTGAGCTCCAATCCAACAGAGCAAACCACAAACACCGCTCTCTGCTTTCCTTCACTGCTAACATTTCACATCTTCTCTTTCCACTTTTGTCTTGCATCCTTGTCCTTCGTTCTTCTTTCAACTTTCACTTTTTTCCTCTTACTTTCACTTTCCATATCCGTCTGTGCATTTTTTCGCCCTTCCCCATTTCTCTCTCTCCGTCTCTTCGCTTCGCTCTGTCCCTTCTGCATTTGGGTTATTTTCCTTTTGTTTTCATATCTCTCTCCTGCTCTTTGTGAATTAGGCAGTAAATATTGACACAGACGCACGGCGTCTGCTCGGCCAAATCATTTGGAATTACCACATTAAACCAGGCGAGAGCGCGAGGCAGACGGAGAGAGAAATCACGCTATCCTCCTGGATTTGTCCAAATTCAGCTGATGCAAAACAAGGAATTAATTTGGACTTGGGAGCGGCCTAACGCGGGCCTGCCGGGACTTGACAAAGATGAATGGCACCATTCCAACTGAATAGTAATTTCACTTTTTGTTTGCTTGTATGTGTGTGCGTTCCGGTGAATACGCACGGCGCTACGGAGCCGAGGCAAACGGGCACAAAAGCAAAGTCAGCCAATCCCGCAGAGGCTCCTACCTGCCCGTCACACACCCAGGCATTGTTTACTAATCATCTGATCTTGATTGGTTTGAGAGCAGGGCTTGGGGGCGGAGTCAGGACAGAGGGGAAGGTTAAGTCTTAACCTTGAGGAGATTTGCTATCTATTCACCAGCAGGATTCCTCTCCTCTAAAGCAAAAGAGAGATAGGGAGAACGGAGAAAAACTTTTTTTTTCCTCAATCCGCTTCGAAGGGGTGTGTGGAGTGACACAAAACGTGTCACATTCAGAGAGTGAATCCACTGGAAGAAATTCAGACGAACACCCAAAAGCATAATCTTCGGCCCCGGCCGATAGAAATGGTAATTGCGGGCGAGGATGGTTTTTTGAAGGCTGAGCCGTGCGCGGACAGAATGTCCATTTAGAGTAAAAGGACCCAGCCAAACAGGCCCTTCTACACTCTTTTGTTCCCCTCAACAGGCCTTCACATGTTTACGGAAAAAGAACCTTCAAATCCACTCAGTGTCCACAACACAATGTGCCACCTAACCCTGGCTCACGGGTGAGAGGACAGGAGACGAAAAAAGAGAGGGAAGACTGGTGTTTCTGCTGGTTTATCTTAGACCAGTGCTTTCTTAGACCATAGATTTGACATTGAACATAAAATAACGGTCCAAAAAAGTTAGCATGAACTGCATATGCTCAACAATTTGCAAAAATATTCATTTAAACATGACAAAAATCTATTTATCTAAATGAGACACTACATACAATAACAGTATAGAGATATAAAATTAATGCAGATAGAAAACTGGTCTTTAGAATTCAATTATAAATTTGAGCTCATATTGAATTCTCAGAATTTTAAACACAAACATAGTTTGAGACATTGTTTTGATCACTTCTGTATCTTTAGAAGAGAAAAATGTGATTTGTTTTTCTAAATTTTCTCTCTATTTGCTGTCAAGGAGAAAAAAAGAGGTATTAAAGAGATCTAATTTGTCAAATTTATTTCCTACAGGCTCGTTCTTTTCCTTCCTAAAGACTTTTCCTGCCATCCCTAAAGACTCTATAACACACATGACCTATTTTTAACACACACACATATCAATGGACAGTCCAAATGGACCGATGAGTTCTCCAGCACAGCATGATTACATCACTTAAATTGAATCCCTAACACACACACTTACTTTGAACCACTCGACACTCTGACACGGCCCAAAAGAGCCAGGCCATGTACTGACCCATGGGGGTTAAAGGTTAAAGTTGACAGCCAATGAGAAGATGGGTGTCGCAATAATAGTTGGTGACTCGATATATGGTACAAAACAGACAAACGAGTACCGTATGTACAAATGTGCTACATGCAAACACACTTAGATGCCCTGAGCAAATGTAGATGCATGCACACACACACACACACACTCAGATGGGTCCTGCTGCTTAACCCTGGCGCTCTGTTCGTCAGCTCACTCTGAGAACGTGCAGCACTTAAACTTTCCCCTTTTCAAACAGACCGAGACAAAAAGCGCGAGACACCAGCAGGCAGCCCAGGAGCACACAGACGGCTGAACAGGAACAAGAGGCACATCCACAAAAAAGAAAAAAACACCCCCAACACACACACACACACACACACACACACAAACGCATGTCCATACACAATGTGCCCCCTCTAGTAAAGTCTATTCCTGCACCCTGCTGATTGACTGCACACAGATCACTCAGAAAGACCTGATACATGAGACAGCAATCTGACCATTTAAAAAAATAAGTGAACAAGAAAGAACATTTTTAAGATAAAACGAAAAAATAGAATAGACATATGACATATGAATGTTATAATGGAATTGAGGATAGATAGAATGAAAGATAGATTGACAGCAATAAAGATACAAAGACAGCTAGAATAATGGATAGACGAGAATGATTGATGGATTGAACGAAAGATAGAATGAAGGACAGTTCGATTGCTGGATAGAATGAAAAACAAAATGTTAGAAAGATGATAGAACGAGGGATAGAATGAAGGGTAGAACGAAAAATAGAATATTGCTTAGACAACGGAAGATAGAATGATGATAAATTGTTAGAACGAGATAGAATGAAAGATAGAATAGAAGAGAAGACAGAATAATGATAGCTAGAATAAGAACAATTAAGTAATTAAAGAACTAAAGAGAGAATAATAGGTAAACTGAAATATACAATAAAGAACGCAAGATAGAACGATGGTGAGATAGAACAAATGATCGAATGATAGATGAATAGAACAAAGACAGAACAATAGATAGATAGAATGATGGATGATGATAGAACTGAACAATGAATAGACCAATGGATAGATAGAACGCAAGAGCATTGGATAGCTCGAATGATGAACAGATAGAACGCAAGATAGGATGATGGCTAGACAGAATGACTGATAGGTAGAACACAAGATTGATAGAATGATGGATATATTGAACGCAGGACAGAGAAACTGGTAGAATGATAGATAAAACGCAAAATAGCTGGAATGAGAACGATGGACTGAACCCAAGATGGAACGATGGATAGATAGATAGAATGCACAGATAAAAGACAGACAGATAGAAACTTTGTCCAGAACTTTGACAGAGGGGGCAAATGACGGATTGACAGTGGGAGATTAAGAGGAAATAAAGAATGAGTGAAAGAAAGACAGATAGACGGACAGAGAGAAAAGCAAGGGGTGTGGGAGGGTGTGCTGCAGCTGTCCTCTGTCCTCCCAGCCCCAGGTTTCTGTCGTTTGCTGAAAAACACGGTTCATTACATTCCCTCTCTCCATTCCCTCTTTCCTTTCAGTGGAGATAAGCTTCTTAGAGAAGAGGCAGCGGGCGGAGCCGGCCTTTGAGTGACAGCAGGAAGAGACCGGCATTCAGCGCACAATAGTGCTTTAGCAGGGGCTAATCTAAGAGGCGTAGAATGACCTCCACTCACTCTCTCATCTACTAGCCTTTCCCACAGAGAGAGAGAGAAAGAGAGAGAGACAGAGAGAGAGAGAAAGAGAGAGATGGCAGGACAGTGAGGGGCCCCGATGAGTGCAAAGATTGAGAGAGTGACAAAAAGTGTAAAAAGCAGGAGTGCTGGAAAAAGACGATTATCAGACAGCGATGGATGGATAGAGAGATGGTGCAAGTGAGAGAAAATGGCAAGAAGGGAGAAGAGAAAAATAATAAAATAACAGATTGAAGATAAGAATATCTTCAATCTATTAGATATATATTCATTTTACACTATATTAAATCAAATATTTAATTTACATTTCAGTGCATATATATATATATAAAATTTAAATTTTTATTTTAAATTTCACTGAAAGAACTATATATATATATATACATATTAGGGATGTAACGGTATTGTAAATACCGTCGTACCGCAATATCAAATTTTTTCGATAATACCGTGGTCGCGTG
>JAUMHE010000019.1:1691324-1711821 GCA_032359235.1 Enteromius mattozi
AAAGCAGTAGGAAAATGTCTTTACTTACTTTAATTACTTCTGCTCCGTTTTCAAAGAAAACCTGTCATGAAAATTTCACAAAACAGCTTTAACAGCAGAGTCGAACGATTGTTACTGCTCGTTACACGCCATGTTTGAAAGACGGTATGGTTTCCGGACGCAGAACTGCTGCGTCATTGCGTTACACCCGCCTCAGTCGTGCCGGGGGGGTGGGGGTGGGGAGGGAGCTCGTTTCTCACTGGTTCCCATTTTTTTGGGAACAGAAATGCTCTAAAACGGCAGCTTGGCCAGACTAACTTTTCTCGCGAAAAGAATGTAGCGTCAAAGGAAGTATGGGCGGGCCCAGGCTAATCATCACTATAACTACTGTATGGTGTTGGTATGTGGGTGCTAAGGTGTTTTAAGTGCTTGTCTCGCTCATAGCAGGATGAGTTGTATGCAAAATGACTGACTTAGGGCTAAGAATTAATTAAAATACTTCAGGGCTACCAGGGCAGAAGGGGCCACAGGGTGAACCTGGACCACCTGGACAGGGTGTACCTGGTATAACAGGGGAGACTGGAATAGCTGGAAAAATCGGAGATGCTGGTTCGATTGGTATCCGGGGACAAAAAGGGTGTCAAGGACGGAATGGTTCACCAGGTTTTCCAGGTAATTGACATCCAATTTTTTTTTTAACTTGGAGGCTGGTCTAACACTTAATCAATTGAGAAACTATTTTCTAAAACACAGAAACCAGTTTAAGCAGGTTTTCCTCAACAAGCTTACTGTCCCATTTGTTTTTCCTTCAGGTACACGAGGAGATCAAGGAATTCCTGGATTTATTGGTCCACCTGGAGTAGATGGAAATCCTGGACCACTGGGATTCCAGGGACCCAAAGGTTCAAACATATATATATATATATATATATATATATATATACAAATTCAGCAATGATATTTGTTTAAGGTGCTTTTTAAGATGGCTTGAGAAAACTGAAATCTGACTTTAACTTCTTCTTATTCTTCTGAGACTAAAATTATCAAACGCTACTCCTCCTAGAACTTTAACTCTAAAAAGCTCCAAACGCAGCCCAGTTCTTCAGACTGATCTCCCAGAGTGTGCTATATCTTTTCAGCCTGATCCAACTTACAGTTTGAAAATCATAAAAATCCCACAGACTTCCATTCACGGAATGTTCAGATTAGCCAAGTCTATTCAGACTCCACTTGTCAAAAATCAAAGTTAATCTTACAGAATCCTGTGAGACTCAATCAAGCTACCCTTCTATGTATTATTTCTAACCCATTAATTCAAATTCATTTATCACTCATCTATCTATTTTCTTTTGTATCTATCAAACTACGTTTTTAAAAACTACTTAAAACTATTTCAGACTGAAAATGTCAAACTTTTTAAACTTTCTGGTCATGCTTTCTCAAGCCAACTTAAAGTTTGCCTCAACAAACTTTTTATCTAGTTTATATTGGTGTAATTAGTCATATTATGATGATCTCTCATTAGGTTTAATGGGAAGGAATGGACTTCCAGGTGATGTAGGAAATCAGGGGAATCCAGGAGACCGTGGGGCCTGTGGTCTCAAGGGACTGCCATCAGATTGTATAAATCCAGGGGATCCTGGTGACCTTGGCCTACCAGGTGACCCTTTCAACACCTGGTTTACACTTGAATATGAAAGCCGTTATGTTCATCTGTTCCTCATTACAATTTCTGTAATCTCAACCCAGATGATGGAACTGCAAAACTTTGCGGACATTATATGCAACATCTTTTATGTGTTTTAGGTCTTCTTGGTCTACCTGGCGCTAAAGGGGAATTAGGACTCCCAGGCAATTATGGACAATGTGGGAAGAATGGAGTTCCAGGCAGACCTGGTCCACCAGGTGCAGATGCTGAAATTCAAAACTTTGCTGTCCACGTTAGAACATATTATAAACATTCTGTTTTTCAGGCCCTCCTGGTGACGCTGGCCAGAATGGACTTCCTGGAAATCGAGGTCCTGATGGATACTTTGGGGATCCAGGAGTTATGGGGTTTCCAGGAAAGTTCATACACACCCATAAATCTAAACCTTGTTTCAACACCATGATGCTTCAGATGTCAGTCATTTCACATGTGCAAATGTTTTCCACTTGCAGGAGTGAAAGGCTCCAAAGGTTTACCTGGTGTTCGTGGGGAGACTGGGACTCCTGGTGTCCCAGGACCAAATGGACCAAAGGGGGTCAAAGGTGAACCCAGTCCCTTTGTGCTAGGACTTCGAGGACAACCTGGTGAAAAAGTATCAATTTTAATAATTCCGTTCTTATTGTTTCAAACGTAGTGTGTTGCCTTGCTGACATCATAGGTACTTTCCTTAAGCCACTCTTCCACTCTCTTGATTTTGCTCTCTTATTCCAACAGGGTGAGCCTGGCTATCCAGGGCATAGAGGGGAAAAGGGTAACAAGGGTATATGTGGACCAAGCGGGCCCCCAGGTTTATCAGGGGCTCCTGGTGAAAGAGGCCAAACTGGAGTACCAGGAGTTCCAGGTATTTAACAATCAGAAAAGCATCATCATCCCATCACGTTCTCACTGGCACATGAAAATATGATCCTATTATCCAATGTCTCATTGTCAGGACCCCCTGGAGCTCCAGGTGATGAAGGTTCAAATGGGTTTCAAGGTCCACCTGGATGTGAAGGGCCCTGTGGTCCACCAGGTACAATCCCATTCTTGAATTATAAATGTAATGTAACAATAATATTCTACAGTTGTAAATGTAATGTAATAATTCACTGGTGCATTGTTTTTTCCAGTGATGTTCTCTGTTGTTTCTTAAGGTGTTCCTGGTTCAGCTGGAGATCCTGGGTCTCCAGGACGTCGTGGAGAACAAGGAAAGGATGGCTTTCCTGGACCAGCAGGGGATAAAGGAGACAGAGGGTGTAAGATGTCACGCATACACACGCATATGCTCACATTAAGGGATGTTCTTATTCTTATTAAACATCTTTTTAGTCCCAGGAATTGGAAATCCTGGCCCATCTGGCATTAAGGGTCAGAAAGGTAAGTCAAAGAGTAGCCACCCTTTTAATATACAGATCTTAATTTCTTAGCTGTGCTTACAATATATGTGAATGTTTAATTTCAGGTACTAAAGGCTGTTCTGGACTACCTGGGCCATGTGGACCACCAGGACCATGTGGTCCAGCTGGAGATATAGGTCCTCGGGGCCAACTTGGGGAAATGGGGCCACGCGGGTGTCCAGGTCCACCTGGTGCCTGTATCAATGGTCCAAAAGGGGAGCAAGGACCTAATGGATCACCTGGCCTACAAGGTGATTAGCTGTCTTTGATTATTAGAAGTGCTTTCTAATTATTATTGCTTATACTTTTGGTTAGCATGTTTTTAAAAACCCTTTTATACTTGCTACAGACATGAATGATACCTTAAATTCTGAAGCTTGTTTAGGAGAGGTGTGCCATAACTTTTCTAAGTGGTCCGATAAAGGAATGTAGAAAAACATATAGATTTTATATTTTGAGCAACAACTACTATTGCTTACTTTCAAACTGCTATTAATTACTCTGGTCTACTGGTCTGTTTCTGTGTGTATTTTTGAATATAGGACTCAAAGGACCACGTGGGCCTGCTGGCGAACCAGGTCCAAGCATAAAGGGAGATAAAGGCAACATCGGGCCCCAGGGGCTTGTGGGATTACCTGGCTGTGTTGGTGATCGGGGAGTTCCAGGGTTGCAAGTAAGTGGACACAAAAGGAGATAACTGCACACTCAACTTGGAGACTGTACTGTAGACTTTCACAAAGGCCATGTTCACACAGCAGCAGAATACGGCTGTCAGTCCTGTATTTGGGATTGACAACTGTATTTTCTTTACAGGTGTGAGTCTCGAAATGTCTCGTTCACACAGCAGCTTACAGTTGTGTTTAGAATTCTGTCTGTATGAACGTGCAACGGGAATCAAGCTCATATTTCTTACCAGTAACCATAGCGACAGAGACCAAAGTAATATCAAAGATGACAACGTCCATAAAACTGAAAGTTTGAAATCTCTTTCTGACACAACAAGTGTCCAATCCAAACCTTCATTAACCGGCAGCAACTTTTAAGTTTGGGTGGAGAGCAGAGAACCGCGCTCAGAACACAAAACCAACATGAGTGGCTGCTGCTCCAGAGGAAAACTGACAGTATCCAAAACTTTCATATGACACGCAGCTCATTTCTCCATCACTGTAAGTTACTCATCCTTGAGTAGTTCAAAAAACGGTACAAATCTGCCGAACACAAAGGAAGATATTTTGAAGAAATTTTGTAACCAGGCTGTTTTGGGTCACCATTGACTTCCATAGTATTTTTTTTTTTCATTTTTTATTTCAAAATATCTTTCTTTGTGTTCTGCAGAACAAAGAAATTCATACAGGTTTGAAACTACTCATGGGTGAGTAAATGATGACAGAATTTTAATTTTTTATTTCTTTAAGTCTTACTAATTATTTGCTTTTGCAAGTTTTTATATTTATATAATTTAGTTTATATAATTTAGTTTTTAATATGTATTGTAGTTTTAATATGTATTTAATATGCATATGTAGCTTTTTTTAAGTACTTTAAATTATTTCTTTTTGTTTAAGAACATGTTTTTCATATAATATTTATTTTCAATTACCAAAAACAATTTCTAATAATTTCAAATAGTTAAAATAGTTGACGTTAAGAGTAACAAGACCGAGTCATATAGAATTTGTTGATCCAGTCATGAGAACTGTATTGTTTCCAGGGTAAAAATGGAGATCCTGGTTTCAAGGGTCCGAAAGGAAATACGGGGCCAGTGGGTTCTACTGGGCCACTTGGTGAGAAACCTGAATTAAATTTGAATTTAATAAAAAGAAAGAAATTTTCAATTTATGAAACAGACTAGTAAATAAATATACATTTATTTTACTTTTGTTTCGCTATATTTTTATTATAGGCCAAAAAGGACAATCTGGTTCAATTGGGCCTCCTGGATTAAAAGGTTGCAAAGGAACTCCTGGAACTAAAGGTGAACTTTTATATACTACCATAATAACATTTTATCATCATTTTAGTAACAATGAAGCAAATGCAGTTACAGTCATGTCTTTTATGAGGAAATCACAAAAACTCGCAGGCCCAAAATGTCCAAAAAGTGTAAATGTGTAAGCCACAGTATTTTCACAAATTAAATTGTGAAAATTAAAAAAGTCAACAAAAATGCAAATAAAAGATAAAAAAAAAACACAGCTTTACTGAGGAAACAACATTTCAGTCATAACATGGCCTCATCCAGTGCCTAATCATATTAAAATGATGAGCGGATATGAACATCCCACTCTTTGTAAATATTCAGGGCCTAAAGGGTGTGATGTTGTGGGTCAGGTCATTACTCGTAGAGGAGACCCTGGTCCCCCTGGACAAAGCGGCAAAAAAGGAGAACGAGGAGAACAAGGATCTAAAGGGCCACAAGGTCCAAAAGGTACAATGCCACAAGCACAATGCTCTAATTATCTCTGAAGTTTTCTGTTTTCATCTTATATTTGCACAATGACCCACCTTTTAGGAACACAAGGTCAAAGAGGAAGCAAAGGTGCAGATGGAGGTGCTGGACGAAACGGGCCACCTGGACCAAAGGGAGACACTGGCCTAAAAGGAACAAAAGGTAAGTCTTAAAACTTTAAACACCTAGAAGGTTTTCTTTGTGGACTATAACTAATAATACAGGAACCATATAGTAAGTTTCGGATCTGTAACAATTTTTTTTAAGAAGTCTCTTATTCTTTTTATTTGATCAATAGCAAAACAGTTATAATGTGAAATCTTTTTGTACACTTTAAAATGTCACATGAGGCTTCAGAAATCACTGTAATTTGCTGACGTGATGCTCAAAACCATTTCTTCTTGTAAGCACAGTTGAAAACATCTGTGGTTTTTAATATTTTTTCTGAAACTTTGATAAGTTTAAGTACTCCAAACGTTTGAAAGGTACTATATATATGCCAAAAAAAGTTACGTTTTTAAAATTTAAAAAACGTTAAGTGAAAATTGTAATGCCGACCTCTTTTGTCTCCTAAGGTTTTCCCGGTTTATCAGGCGAAGTGGGTCCCAAGGGTTTACAAGGTCCACCTGGCACAACAGACGGATTCCTTTTTACCAAGCATAGTCAGAAAGTATCAAAACCAACCTGTCCTCCTGGGTCAAAATATGTGTACTCTGGATATTCGCTTCTCTTCATCAACGCTAATAAGCGCGGACATGGACAAGACCTAGGCATGAAACACAGACAGAACTCATGCACATACATAGATGTGGGAACACATGTTTACATAATGTACAGTGTACAGAACAGTTATGAGCACAGATTTTCACAGTCTGTGTGTGCTTGTGTGTTTGTAGGAACTGTGGGAAGCTGTTTGAAAATGTTCTCCACCATGCCTTTCCTGGTGTGCAATCCCAACGACACATGTCAATATGCCTTTCGAAATGATTACTCCTATTGGCTGTCTACAGACAAACCGACGTCTCCCAACATGCCACCGATATCTGGTGGTATGTTGGCTGAATATATCAGCAGGTAAATGCAGAGCCTGTGTTTCCTCAGTAGTGCTTATATAATTTTTTAATTAGATGGAATAAGTCAGTTTGTATTATTTTACATGGATAGATAATATAAGTCATTCTCTCAATTCCTCAAAGGTGTTCAGTATGTGAGGCACCAACTAAGGTAATAGCAGTTCACAGCCAGACCATGGAAATCCCAGAGTGCCCAAGAGGATGGCTTCCACTATGGAAAGGTTACTCCTTTGTAATGGTAAGAGGTAGTTATTATTTACAAACTATGTCAATAAAGACATCTTGATAGCTTGAAAGGCATCCGATATTTTAGTGTATTGTTGAAAGTTTACAAAAATTTTACGTTTAGCACCTTGAGTTCTTATGATCCACGCAGTATAGCTTTTGGGTCCAATTCAATATTAACATGAAAATAAAAGCTTGTACTTCAAAAAATGTTTCAGTATTTTAATAAACAGTAACAAGCATTTAATCATGTTTTATTTTTGTAATATTGCAACAAAAATGGTTTGGGGTCATTTTCGGTTGCAGAAAATTTGGCATTAGTGACCATCACAGGACTAAAGTATATTTAAAAATATATTAAAATGGCAAACAGTTAATTTTATTTTATAATATTGCTGTTTTTACTGTATTTCTGATCAAATAAATGCAGCGTTTCTGAGCATGTAAACGGTAACATATACATTCACAGTATATAACTGTGCTTGAAATGATTTATTTCTTAGCAAACGGGTGCAGGTGCAGAAGGTTCTGGGCAGCCGCTGATTTCTCCTGGATCCTGTCTGGAAGAATTCCGGATGATTCCATTCATAGAATGTCATGATCGTGGCACCTGTAACTTCTTTCTTGATTCCTTCAGCTTCTGGCTTGCATCACTTGATCCTAGCAGAATGTTCAGGTACAGGAATTTTGAACATTGAACATTTTATTTGAATCCGTTTTGCCAATAGTAAATCTTTTTCCCATTGAAGGAAAAAAATACTATTTTCACAAATCAGATTTGACTCTTCCAGTCTGTCTTCACTATTCACTGTTTTAATCATTAAGTAGAATTGATTTTCAAATAATACTGTTATATAAAATAAACAACATTAGGAACTTTTATCCTTTTTTATTTTCATTCCTCAGTACCCCAGTTCGCCAGATAGCAAGAGAGCAAGACATCAGCCGCTGTCGGGTCTGTATGAAGCAGTAGTTTTTAAGTCAGAGGTGCCTTGGTAAAAGACTTAAACTATGGACTTCCATTCGTGGGTTTTTCATGACTTGTCAGTAGGATCTGTGAAGTCAGCCCTCTAGTGCCTCACCTGAAACAACTGAATATATAGATCTCCCCAATGAATGATCGTCAATGTGGTCCAGTCCAGGAAAAATAGTTCTCACCCTCAGGCCAAGATGTAGATGAGTATAAATCAGAACAGATTTGGAGAAAATGATCATTACATCACTTGCTCACCAATGGTTCCTTTGCAGTGAATGGGTGCCGTCAGAATGAGAGCTGATAAAAACATCGCAATAATCCACACCACTCCAGTCCACAAGCAGTGAATGTTGCATGTATGTAAGAAACAAAGCCATAGTTTCTGGCCAAGATACAAGCCCACGATCTATAATAACACTTCTTTCTGTGAAATGGTCTATCTCTTGTTGACTTCTCACATCAACAATCTGTTTTGGATGTTTTCGCTTGTAAATGGTGATGAGACGAGACTATTTGTTTTCACTGGGGAAAGCAATAGTATGGATCCATGTTTTCGCAACACAGGATGTTAATTGATGGACTGAGTTGTGTGGATTACTTGTAGATTTAGTTTTTTTCCCAAACATCAGGTTGACATGCAAGGTCAAGAAACACTTTCATTTTCTTATAATATGCATTTATTTTTGACCTTATTTCGTTTAACGATTCATTTAACCAAACCCCTCCTTTGCGTGACGCTAATCTGCTTTGATCGGTCGATTTCATTTAAAGCAGTGTTTGTGAGTTTTTAACGCTCCAAAAGCAGCACCTAGTGCCAAAGAATGAATGAATTTGCATTTTAATTCAGACCAGTTTTCCCAGGTTTGCGCTTGCAACATGTGGGCAGGCAATATGCTAATGTTTCAAAAATCCATAATAGGGGGACTTTAACAGCTTTTTGGATTTGCTAAATCCAAGGTACCAGCCCACTTCCAAGGGTTATTCAGCATTCTTTTCTTTATCTTTGACATGTCCAGCACATATAAATGTGTTTTCTCTTAAAATTACTCATTACTAAACTATTTTTCATTTGTAGTTAATCATTAATGGCTTTTGTGTGCGGGAATAGCAGTAGTAGGCCATTAGAAAATCCTGGCTAGATTCAAGTGGGCATTGAGAAACAAGCTCAGTGAATAATAATTTGAGCTCAGATTGCTCATATTGAGCATAAATTGTGTATAATTCATTTGATATTTAAAACCGAAACAAAATAGTTAATCTATGCTCTAGTAATGCTACTGAAAAATAGTTTAGTAATTAAATTTTAAATATTTTGTTTATTTTTGTCATTATTAATTGTTAACTAATACACTTGACATTAATGTCTTCCTTTGTAACACTGTATAAACAAATGTTAATATTGCTAATTTAATAATCAAGTACAAATAAATAACAAAGTCTTCCGAATTCCCAAATTTATTTTAATATAAACCCTTTAAATAATTTCATAAATATCTTAAAATAAATTTCAGTAGTTCTCTGCTTATGTATTTTGAATGTGTGTGCAATTGTGTAAGCCAGGTGTGCTTATCATTTGGACTACGATTTTCTGCTTTAGTATACATATATTTTATTATAGATGTACTTGCCATTAGGACTGTACTCATGAAAGAATCAAAGTCTTATTTCGTAGCGTACAAAACTGTTCGTACAAAGATGTTTTTGGTGCTGAGGTTTTGCGAAGTATATTTAAGCTTGTTCATATTTAACACTGAATGACTCAGAGTTAATGGTGCTATTAGTTTAGGAAAAAGGAAACGCTGAGAGAGAAACAAAGTGTGTTTATGTTTAGTCATTATGTGAATTCACCAGACACTTATTATTATAGCATTGCATTAAAGAGCTTTCCATATGACTCATATTCTGTTGTAATCAGTTGTATACTGTAAACAGGAATTGTAATGAAATATTACATATAAAAGCTTGGCAATGCCAAATTAACTGAAAAATTAGGAGTGTAGTCTTGATAACCCTTCCTCTACAGAAAAAATGAAAACTGTCATCGTGTCATCACCTGCTTTATCAAATATCTATTGCATTCAGTCAGGCGTATATGTCTGCTCTTTTTCGTTACTAAACAACATAAAGCAGAATAGCCTAAGTGTGATTCATGTGTCCATATGACTCACAAATTATGTGTTTTGTGCTTTTATAATTGCAGGATTTACGTTTAGTATAGAAGTTAATGGTCTTTTTTTTGACTGCAGTGTTTACTAGCTTAAGAACTGCATAGAAAATCCTATAATGGTTGTTTGTCAGAATAATAATAATAAAAAAAAACAATGTGTATATATTTTTTTTTAATACTCCATCAGGCCATAAATAAAGTATATTGTGTTTGGATGTGTAGTAACATTGCACTAATTTAATAAATTTTTTTTTTGAATGAAATGCATATATACCCATGTTTGTTTATATATATATATATATATACAGGTGGTACAGGTACAGATGTGTTTATATCACTGCATTTGCGTAACTTCTCTGCTTAAATTAAATTAAAACTCTGATTTTCCCCCTAGGATAAGACAGTATAATTTAAATTGATACACTTTGATATTGGGAACACCAAAAAATAATGAAAAATAACGAAGGACACTAAGTGAGTCCCAAGTTATCTTAAACGTGCTTTATAAGCACACTCTCAGAAATAAAGGTACAAAAGCTGTCACTGGGGTGGGACCTTTTCAGAAGGTACACTTTTGTACCTATTAGGTTCAAATATGTACACTGGTACTAACATGTACCTTTAAGGTACCAAAATGGACCCTTTAGGTCAGGGGTGGGGAACGTTGATCCTGGAGGGCCACTCTCCTGTAGAGTTTAGCTCCAACCCTGGAAAAATTATACCTAACTGCATCCTGAAGACCTTGATTAGCTGGTACAGGTGTGTTTGATTAAGGTTGGAGCACAACTCTGCAGGGACACCGGCCCTTTAGGATCAACGTTCCCCACCCCTGCTTTAGGTACAAACACATTCCTTTTGAAAAGGTACCGCCCCAGTGACAGCTTTTGTACCTATTTCTGAGAGTGCACTATAAACTAATATCATCATAAACCTCCTGCCCTACTGTTAAATGTGCGTGTCAATATATGAATTCTACATTTTATGTAATAATTTGTTTGTTTTTCCTAAGTCATGACTGCTTAAGGCTGACCACAAGATGTCAGGCCAGAGTCTTTTTTGAATACCTAATGCAAAAGTTTTTTTTGTCACTTTTGCTATGCGATTTTGAGTTTGGCTTTAAAAATTCTTTATAATCATTAGTTTATTATATTCACTCTTTTTTAAGGTTGTGACCTCATAGCAAATTCAGAAAGCTTAAAGTGAATGTGACCGCACATTCAACAGACCCACTTCCACTTTTTCTAACTAAATGCTACAACCTGGGACTTGAAATATAAATAAATTAACAATTTTGGAAGGCTGTCTACCACCATCATATTCTTCTAAAAATTCTTATATGGCATTGCTGTGAAAACCTTTTGGGATCTTTATTTTCAAGACTGCAGCCTGTTGCTAATGGCCCATATTCCTCTACATAATATTTGGGTCTCAAAATATGGTTTGAGGGGTTTAAAAGCCATATAAGCAAAAGTGACACTTGTCTTAGTATAATAATGTATTCTACTGAAAAGATTAATTACATTTGGGCTTTGTTTTCTAATCGATATCACAGCTGTCACTATATCTTTAATCAATGCTTTGAAGGTTAATTCAGAATTCACTAATAATTAAATTCATTCATTTATCTTTACAGTGCGAATGGAAGATGTTCCCAACAGCACAAATGCTTGTACTTCTTGAGTTAACACTTCAAGAAACACACATTAAACTCTTCATTCAGAATCAATTAAGTTTATAAAGGCTTTTATTCTTCGCTTCTGCTGTGGCGTGTGTGCTTCAGAGCGATGGAGACGCACACCCAGGCATTTCTCTGTTGTATTTGTTTTAGATTAGCTGAACAAACCCGAATCCATTCAGACTAATGCTTTTATTGTAGCCCCCATTGTCAAGTCGCAATTCGTTCATTTGCGTTATCTAAATGAGAGTGTTTCCCATTAGTGTGGGACCAGAAGAATCTTAATGCTTTATGACATCACAATCCACTATCACCCGGCAACCCGGGCAGCTGTCAGTCAATCGTACGAGTGGAAGGAGAGTTTAAAAAGAGCGCTTGGGATTTCTGAGGGTCCAGAACCAGAACCACAGCTATAAAGAGACACTCCGTGAGTGGAAGACAAAGCTTTGAGATGAGACTGTGTGAGCTGCAGTGTTATTTGGCCCTGTTGGGTCTGTCCCTTATGCTATGTGGTCGCAGTGCAAATTCACAGCTAGAACCGGACCTGGACTTCCGCCATCGCAGACTTATGCAGAGAGCAAGAGCGATTGGACAGGCAACACAGGTGAGTCTCAAACGAACATTAACATTAAAATCTGGGGCCTGTATTTATCAGCTAGCATCTGGTTTTCCATTGTCTGCATGTTCAAGCCTGCCATGCATCGCAAACTCACATTCAACTAACTCTAATGAGTAATAGATCATTTACTCATCTTCATATCACTCCAAGAAGGTACAGACTGACTTTCTAATGCGAAACACAATGTGTTCAAAGTCAATGGAGTCCAACAAAACACTGGACCCCATTGATTTCAATGTATGAACAATCTATATATATATATATAAATATTCTGTTTGAGTTCTGCAAAAGAAACAATGTTATAATGATTTTAAAATGGTGAATAATGACAATTTCGGTACATTTTTGAATGGACTATCCCTTTAAATAAAGCAACTAAATGTATATATTTCAGTTTGTTTAATACTCTAGTTCATTCTGCTTTTAATAGACGTTTCAATTGGAAATGAATACAATCCTGATCTAATTCTATAGGAAGACATCATTACTTCCCCCTCTCTCTCTCACTTGCGTAGCCTACACACATTTCTAAATCACCCTGTGTTTTTCTCATTTACGCCTTGGCAAGTAAATGCATTATCTTTTACTATACAGGAACTCTGAGTTAATGAAATGTATTTAGTTCTAATGAAAACACACATTGCCCTATAAATACAAAATGGCTTTTCTCCTTTAGCCTCAGTTACCTCATGTATACCTTGATCTAAATGAATGCGCACCGTTAGCTTTACTAGGTGTTTATTTTCCAAATAAAAAGGGGGAAATAAACCGAGATGCTGATCCCATCTTCTGTGTTTTAACATTTCTCTCAGGACTGGACTAAGAAAGATCTAGAGGAGTTCCTTTCCCTGCTTTCCATGCCTGAAATGGAGATGCGCGGGACTGACATTTCAACGGCAGGTGAAAACGAGGACCTGCGCGTGGAGATAGAACGTTCGGCGGAAAGCTCAAACCACCTGCCAGCTCGGGAACGCAAGGCAGGATGCAAAAACTTCTACTGGAAGGGCTTCACTTCCTGCTGAGGCCCTCACTTGAAATCACCAATTAACACCTACTCGAATCTCTTGCTAAGCTAACTGCTGTGGTCAAACCACAAGTTAATTGGTTCTGTCAGTCAATCTATTGATTGTAAGTTAATAAAATTCTAAATAAAGAATAAAATTAAAAGAGCTTTTTGTTGTGAATGACATGGTGTGTATAGCCTACATTTAGAATGCTATTCTTTGGACTACATTTGGAGACAACATTAGCATTAATGATATGTGTGTGTTTGTTTACGTGACGTCACAATGGTGATTAATGGTAATTAACAAGCATTAGGGATCATTCCGTTCTATTAAACATGGTGAGAGGCACGACACACCAATATGATTAAGAATGACAAAGTAGAGAGAGGGACGAAAAACATTCCGTTCTGAATATTTGTGGACGCCCCCGTCCACCTTTTCCGCCATTAAAGCCACGTGCTCTCTTTAGATGAGCACGCATGACTGACGGAACATCTATGAAGAGAACAAATATCCTAACTCACACGCATCCTCTGCACTCTCGCGCTCTCTCTCGCGCGCGCACACGCTCCAGTTTGATGTGTTCTTCATTAGCGTGTTATTGGCTGTGAACACAGACACTGCTCCATGACTCCAGTCCCGTCCCTTGAGGCTCGCGCACGGACGCGCAGACAGGGCGGAAAAGCCTGTTAGTCAGTTGTAATTGTTATTTAATTATGGTACTGAAAGCACCGCAAATATTTCGGCACATCTGGACTGTTTGATTAGCAAGCCTGAGAAGAGACTTCGTCAGGCATTATGAACGGCTCTCTGCTGCTGTGTTTACCGAGTACACACATTTCTGTCTCTCTCTCTCTCTGTGTGTGTGTGTGGAGAGAGGTTTAGGCTATACATCATTCTTTTACCTAAAGAAAAGGACGAGCTTGCATTAGAATAATCAAACGGTATGTAGGCCTATATAAACGCGTTTGGCGTTTTCTGTAGCTTTTTACTTGTTTAAGCTATTGCAAAAAGCTAAAATAAAAAAATAAAATAACCTTTTAAAAAATGAGGGCAGAAAAATCTAATGAAAATCTCTAATATGTTTAATTTCTCCTAAAAATTAGATTAAATGGAGAGCAAATGGCTTTTTTGTTGATGTATTCTGCTTTTTAGATGTTTTCATAAGTAAATGACCCCAGAAATCTTAATAAAGTGACAAACTCCTCAGATGATTTGTTATCGAATGTCAAAATGTCAAAAGATTCAAAATATTCTTTAATATTTCCCAGACATAACTGCCTCTTATTTATAGTGGTTGTTTTTGTGATACACATTTAACAAAAAACCCCAGATAAAATACACATATATATATATATATATATATAGTACACACAAGATTTTCCATGTTATTCCCTCATAATTCCCCTCATCCAGCTAATACAAAACACAAATACCCACAATCCCTCTGTTACGAGGACAACAATAGGCCTAATGCATGAATTGAGTGTATCTTCTCTGTCCACACAGCTCTAGCAATGCCAGTGACGTGTCATGCTCTCTAAACAAAAGACTCATTACTGTCTTTCACGATCCCCTCAGCGTGCAAAAATAAGTGAAGGAAAACTGGCACACAGCCAAAGTTATTTCAATTCATTGCAGTGCAGCTTAAATATGGTATTTTGCTACTTAACTATTCTTTATTTCAGTCTGGTCAGATGGAGATACACCGGCCACTGTGTCTGCAGCTGTCAATCAAACCAATTAGTCGTGCCACATTGAATATAATGAGTCATCATGTCAGCTGGTCGATTTCTCTTTATCGCTTCTCACCTGTACAACCAACTGTTATTTCTCATGGAGACATATTTGATTTTGTTAATGTTTAGTACAAGTATTTGCAATGTGATGCTGACAAACTGCTGTTAAGCTGATGCAAAAGTCAAAAGCTATTTAAATAATATCAGCAGTTAAAGAAATCCTTTATACTATAACCTGTTTTTATTTTATTTTAATATATATGTATATTTTTTTAATTAGATTGTGTTTTATTTAGTAGTAGTAATAGTAGTATTATCATTGTTATTATTAATCACTATATTTTGTGATTACATTTTTATGATATTATTATTGATAATAAATACGTAAGTAAGTAGATAGATTGATAGATAGATAGATAGATAGATAGATAGAGTGTGATTACGTACATGTGCGTGGTCTTAACGGAATCATTAGTCTGTGAACGACGCAGGCAATCATCAAAGAATTATTCAAACAACACAAATCACAATCATTCATCCATTTGAGAGAGACACAGCATGGCTTCCTAAACACAGTGGTGTGTGCGTTTGAGTGTTTATGTGTGCTTTGAGAAGACCAGCATGCTGTCTGCACACACTGAGCTGGTCCATTAGCCTTTGAGGCCTTAAACACTCCCTACCATTCATCCCATTAAACTCCATTTAACATTCTTCCCACAGCTAGGCCACCTATCAAGATCTCTCTAGCATGTGTGTGTGTGTTGTGTATGGTTTCATATGCTCTGATGCTGATGGAAGCTGACTGAACTGATGACAGACAGTGACTTGGTCAGAGGTCTATTACATCACACCCTGGCAACTAATTCTGAGAATACACACAACTGAACTCTCAGTAAAAACTCTTAAAGGGATAGTTCAAAAAGCCAACAATTTTATCAACATTTTCTGGTCAGCTAAATGATTTCAGATTTATCTGTTTGGATAAATAAAGCTTGCCCAGGGAGTAGTTCAATGTAGAACCGCCACTGATAATAAATATACTCGATAATCGACATATATTATGTAAACAAAAACCTTTATTTTGGATGCGATCAATCGCGATTAATCGTTTGACACCACTAATACATTATGGCTCAATTCGGATGGGTCTGCCATTAATGTTTTACATTAATGTTTTACAAAAAAAAAGTATTTTTTTTATCATTATTCCTGGGTATGCGGCCTTTTATTACATCACATTCAGCACAGACTGCGAGCTCATATTCTCAACTTAGACAAAATATGATTTATTGGCGTGACGCTGAAGATTCATCAAAGGGCAGCGGACGGTACAGTTACGCAACGTCGCAATAGGAAACACCGGTACATGGCTTTTATCATAATTGTTGCATGCTTTATCGGTATTACCGAAGAGACCTTCAATTATGCATCTTTCTTGAAAGTTTTCTACCGCAGTAATGTTCTAATGAGGTCCTGTATCTACTAAGAAAGTGTTCAGAGCAAGGCAGTGAAAAGCGTCGCCTCCTAGTCATTTTACACAGACATTAAATTAACTTCATTACCAGCACACTGCACCATCAGCAGGGAAAGAACATTAGAGAAATGAGCCAGCACAAATATGTCCACTTCTGCCTCCAAATCTCCATTTAAACTCGCTTAAATTCTACCTCCTCAGTGACTCATATAGAAAATTACTGTAGGATAAACCGAAGTCAGACTGTACACCCAACTGCCTCAGCTGTAGCAGTACTTTTTCCTCCATCATTAAAACAATTTGGAGGACTCTATTATTGTGTTGCGGTGTTTCTGTAGAAAAATTGGGTCATTTGAGGGTAGGGATGGTGTCGGTACCGTTCGGTACTCCTACAAATCCCAAATGAAAGTGATCATCCCTATGCCCTTGGAGGGGGGACTTAGGGCACGTGCTGTTTTAATGTCATAAATGTCTTCATTGTTAGCATAACTGTTGCAAATAAACATTTATGTTATTAAAATATGCTAATATATAAAAACTAACATGTATAAAACTTGTTAAAATATAAAATGTGTATTTTTTATGCAGGTGTCCATCAGCGAATCTGCTTAGTGCTGACAGACACAGGTGTGTTTGACTTGAAGCGGCGCCACCGATCGGTGTATGACATCAAATCAAGTCGAACACACCCGTGTCTGTCAGCACTAAGCAGATTCGCTTAGTTATGCTAACAATAAAAATACATTTATGACATTAAGAGACATTTATCAGAGGGACCGTGCTGTTGCAACGTGAACATCCAAGCTGAAAAGTGCATTGTAATCGACTAAATTATGGCATGCACGTGCCCCCATCATCACTTCCATTTGGAATTTGTCCGAGAACCGAACAGTAACGATACAAGGGTCAGTAAGATATTTTTGACATGATCCAACCCCCACAAATACAGAAAGAATGATATTAACCAGATGTGATGTGTTTTTTTCTATTTCTAATTAATTTGTGTCTTTATCAGATGTCTTTATGATACTTTTCTGCTGCTCTCGGGTTGCCAAGTGATGACTGTTGTTTTCTCACACTTTTTAAAAAATAAATAATATTGTGCTGGTGGGCACATTTTTGAATATTAACATTATGAATGAATGCTTTGTTTTTGAACCACCAGTCTTCATTAATGATACATCATAATGGTAACAAAATTACATATTACCTATAACTATTTAACATGCAGTTTTCTATATTTTCAGGAATAGTTCACCAATAAATGAAAATTTGCAAAAAATGTACTCACCCTGAGGCAATTCCAGATTTGGATGAGGTTTTTTTTCCATTGTTATGAATTATTGGACTCGTTATTTGGCCAGAAGTAGCAGTTTAAAAGTAAAACACCTTACTGATGGATTTGTTTCTTTAAAAAAATGCAACAATTGCACTTTTTCCACTAACAAGATGTTAATAAATGGATTGGAATCATGTTGTTCCCTTGTGGATTATTGTGATGCTTTTTATTAGCTGTTTAGACTTTCGTTCTCATGGCACCCATTCACTGCAAAGGATTTATAAGGGATGTGATGCTAAACTTTTCCAAAAAGAAATAAATTAATCTACGAGTGAGTAATTTTTTTTTACTCTTTTACACTTTGTGTAATCTTTTAAATTCTAAATATCTACGTAAAGGTTATTATTTGTCATTGTATTTTATGTTGATGCTCTGAGGCCGTGGAATTATGTGTCTGGGTTCTTTTCGTCATCTTCACGCCAACAAATTAAACTCATTAAATCACAGATTCTCGACTTGATGATACATCCATGTTAAAATATTCTGTTAAATCATCATGCTGTCCTATGGGAAAGCTAATTTGCTGTTTTAGAAAAGGAGATAAAGGAAGAGTGAGGGAGGGAGGGAGACCACCTGACCTTCATCCAGCACATACTGCATTTTCCGTGATATGCCTGCAAACCATTGCAAATACAGTCTGAATAGGGTGCGTATCACATCTCTCATTTCCATAAAGGTCAGACGTATGTGTACTACAGGCAGACAGATGCATTAACACAGACTGATAGGTCAGCGGGTGGCTGCACTGAGAGCCAGAGAAAGCCTAAGATGTGAATGTATGGAGTTATAGAATTGATTCCCTGTATCTGTGGTGGTCATGCTGTTTTGAAAAGTGTTTGTGAATGGAACCCCTGGATATAAGTATAAACTTCTTTGGTGTGTCTGTTAAAGACCCCCAGTGGTGTAAAACGAGTTTTTAATGTTGATATGCTTAAAGGCAAACCATGTGCAAATTCATCAGTCAACACCATTGTTAAGCATTTGCTCTGCAAAATACCAAAAAATGCAAAAAGTCTCGTCAACCTGTGGCTGAGGTTTTATCATTAGCGAAGCATTTCTGTGGTGATTTTGAGAATGTATAGCAGTCTAATATGGTTTGGATTGTGTAAGCAACACATTATTATAGCTGTTTCATAACAGGCCAACGGCTAATGAAATCAATTACGCGTGCAATGTTGTAGAAAGCGATACACAAAATGCATTATCATTCTGATATATTGACTTAAAAACGACGCTGTATAATTCACTCTTCTTCTTCTACTTCAGAATCACTTTATGGTTCAAACATGTGTACTGTATACTGTATGGCTGAATTAATCCAGGATCGCCATTTGCTATTGTGTAGCATTTACTACGTAACTGAGTGAAAGTGAATGCACAAGATCTATACTAAATGAGGTAAGGATGAAGTTTAAAATGCCGTTTTAGGGGAAATGGGAAAAACATTTCAATATGTCATTTTGATTATCAATAATGTGTTTTAAGGGATAGAATTAGTGACTGCAAGAGGAATGTAGAAGGATGTCTCAATGAGATTTCATGCTTTTGCAATGCATTGTTCTAGAACCCTCAGAATGGAATATGTAAATAAGTATGACTCACATTCAAATAAATATGTAAATCACAGAGGTGACCGTAGGAAGTGACATCATAGCAAACTGTGTCTGATTTTAGCGACAGCTTCGAAAAGAACTAAATAAATTAAGCAATTAAGAAGTGCATGTGACGAAAAACTGATAATTGCGTAATCTGTTAAATAAGCAAAGTAGTTTGGAGCTGTCGGCTGATCAGCATGAATTCTGCATATGCATGAATAGCTCCCAAAACTGGTTACGTTTTCATATTCCTGACGCAGGAGAAAAGAGATTTGATGTTATTTAAGCTGCATAAAAGAATCAGAGCGGTTCAATTGCAGACGATTCTTTGTTGCAAAAACGGAGATGAAAAGTTTGAAAGCAATTTATTTCGAGACGCTCAGGAGATCATTTTGACCTGCTCAAAGACATTCATACACACACACACACACTTGAGAGAAAGTATGTTGAAGAGCTGATTAGCAGTGTGAGGGTGGGTAGACGGGGTTCGGCGAGGCTGTGTTTAAATATCAATGCTGGATGATTCCGCTGCCAGGTGCTCTTTTCTCTCGGCTCTGCCTGACTGCTCCATCACTAAATACCATTGATTCTGCTATTACACACATGGGGTGTAACGCTATACAGAAGTACCATTTGTTTGAGACTGTGTGAGTATGTTTGCTTGAGCCTGATGAGAAATACAGTGAGTAATGTACCACAGGGCAGGTGTCTGAAGCTCATGATTTCACAATGAATAGAACTGCGAAAATGTTGAATCATGTTCTCCACATACTGCATGCAGTACGTTATACAGAAAGCATTAACTTTATGAATGAAAGAGAGTGAAAAAGACATAGAATGCAATGTGATTGCATAGGATTTCATACATAATGAAAAATAAAATGTTTTATAATGTTCACACGCACACACACATACACACAGATATACAGTGGGTACGGAAAGTATTCAGACCCCCTTAAATTTTTTACTCTTTGTTATATTGAAGCCATTTGCTAAAATCATTTAAGTGAATTTTTTTTTTCATTAATGTACACACAGCACCCCATATTGACAGAAAAACACAGAATTGTTGACATTTTTGCAGATTTATTAAAAA
>JAUMHE010000019.1:1731647-1750488 GCA_032359235.1 Enteromius mattozi
ATATTTACGGGTTTGGAATGATATAAGGGTTAGTAATTATTGACAATTTTCACTTTTGGGTAAACTAATCCTTTAACACAAAGAGGCTATTTAAATGAAAATGTCTGATTTGAGTGCAGGATGGTTACATCCCAATATAGATGTATAAACTGGACAAAATATTTGACATTACAAAAAATGATGTAAAAAGTAGAGTTAGAAAACTGCAAAACTTCTCCAAACAAATAATAAGTGATAGACCTGAGTATAATAGTGAAAACATCTGTAAATAAACTGACTCATTACCATGATCCGTCCAGTCTGGCGCTTCACTAAGGTTAGGGTTTTGCCATATACAGTTACTTCCACCTCCCGCACATAAGAAACGTCAGGGTTACCACGGTTTTCATTGCTTTGAGTTACTGAGAAAGGTACCAGTCCAGTCAAATTCCCAAAGGTCTTAGACAAAACATATCTGCAGGTGCCCTGGAAGTCATATTTGTAGCCGTCAAAGGTGTGGTAGTGTGGATCACCCCACGCCAAGCACGTGCTGTTGTACTGGGGCACACACACTGCCTTGCCATGTTCAGAGCGGCATGTCTCTTTCTCTCTACAGTGCAGTTCTCGGCAAGAATCTGTAAACAGAAAACACACACAAAAAAATAAAAATTAATATTAATATTAATATCAGATAATAAAAAATAAAAAATAAAAAAGTTCTTCGCATTCAGGAACTTCTTACCCTCACAGGCAAGTCCCTTTCCTGGATCACACCGACACATTTGCTTATAGATGTCCAGGTAAACCACCTCTCCAGCCTGAAAACATTATGTGACAATGCAAAAGCAAATGCAGATGGACACTCACAGAAAAGCTAGGATGTGCATCCATTCAAAATCCCTAAGGTAAACTCAAAGCCATCACTCCACCTTAAATGTGCGTCCCTGATCATAGCACCCACACTGTTGGTGTTCAACGCACTGCTGGCCATCAAAAAGATAACCATTGTCACAAGCACAGCCCTCTGTGCAGGTTTTAGGACACTTGACTATTGCAGTCAGACCAGGGCAGGCAGCAGAGCAGACGTCTGCGCATGGCTCATAATGACTGTGAGCAGGACATGACATTGCTAGAATACAGTAATAGACAAATTATATACTGATGAGGAAAAAATATTTTATGTCACTTATGTTTCAGACAGTGATGGATAATTAGTCTAAACACTTACGGCAGAAAGAGTCTGTTCTCCAGTTTTGGATAATAACCCCAGCTGTGTGGCAACTAGAAGCATATCTCGCCACACTGTCACAGACCACCTTGCTGTTGCCGTCAGAAGCACAAGCATCAAAAACACAATCATTAAAATAAGCAGAGCAGTTAACCACAGCATGACAGGCAGAAAACGGCCCGTTGGGGTCAACCAGAACTCCGCAATAAGGAGGCTTCTCAAAGATGGCTTTCAATTGGGGATTACAGTCCAGACATGTGCCGCTTTCACATCCGTCTTCACACACGGCTCCAGGGACGTCCACTTTCCAGGCTCTCCTGAATACATTCACATCCTGTGTAATATTGCCATCTGGGAGGCGGAAGTCATTGGAAGGGTCTCCATCAAAGTCGCCACAGATTCCGCAGATCTTGCGCCGGTAGTTGCCGGGGATGGTAACAGTGACATAGTTGGAGAGGTCATGGGTCACTCTGAGACCAAAGCCTGTTGTGATGACATAGTTAACACCCTCCTTATAGGCCTGGACCAAGGAGCCATTTAAACTCTTTGAACTGTATGGGAGGTTAGTGAGAACTCCATTAACCTGTGGGAATGTTGTTGTGTTAGGGTCATAAAATAAATTTAAAAACGTTAGGCAGAACTAATAACTGCACATCATCAGGCATTATAGAAGCTTTACTGAAGACCAAATGCAGTACTTTACCAAGATCTGGGGCTCGTTTTGTCTTAAGATGAAGGTGCTGCTGTGGACCGTTAAGGCCACTTGTTTGGTAACCGAGACTTTGCGATCACTATTGGGCCACAATCTCTCATTCGCCACCTGGATGGAGAAAGGGGTCAGGTTGGTTTGTTCCAGGCCAAAGGTTTGCGATAGAATGTAGGTACAGGTTCCCTGGAAATCAAAGCTCAGCCCATCATAGGACACATAGTGTGGGTCTCCAGCAGCTTCACAAGTGGCATGCCCGATTGGCTGGCATTTGCGAACGCCATCCACCAACTCACACCTCTCATAGGAGCCACAAGACAACTTATTACAGACCACCTGTGGAAAGAAGAGCATTATATTAATCTTTTTAGTAACTATTATCAAGATATGAAGCCATCAAAAAAGAAAACCATTACAAAATGAGAACTTCAGTACGATAAAGCAGTGGCACCAAACCAAACCGAAGCTTTTGAAGCAGTGCTCTAGTCTGCCATCTTGTGGTCAATAAAAGTTCTTGCAACTGTCTCATTTAGATTTTTTATTCATTGAGATGTCATTATTGTAAGGTTTAATTGCTAATTACACATAGGCTTATTAAATGGACAAGAAGGCGTGTGTGTTTTGGGTCTTCCTTACAAAATCATTTAAAAGTATGCTTTTTGGTTGAGCCCGCACGGTTGTTAATTTTCATTGTTATTCACATGTTATCGTTTTTAATATTATAGTACATAAGATTATATATACATATACAATACTACAGTATAGTATAATTAATGATACAACACGTAAAAACATTGCATAGGCACAAATAGGCCATAGGCATGTTGAAAGCGCAATCAACGCGTTTTGTATTTGAGCCAAGCGTGACCGTTTCAAAGCACCAGTGTGTCTAAAACTCGAAACGTGTGTCAACATTAGGTGTCAATCACCCATCCCTACAACTGCTATAAAAGGGGGAAAACAACAACAAAAAAAAAAAACATCGTCAGTGAAGTGATTATTTCTCAAGATGACTGAGAAACTCAGTCAGTCATTTAAACCCAAATCAAACCCTATTCTAGAAGTATAGCCTTAATTTAGTGTTGTCATACCTGGGCATCCGGTAAACATGTGCACACCTCCTCACAGTTACTGCCAGGATAGAACTGTTGGTAAAGCAAGTAGTAGCGGTTGCCATAGAGACACCCACACTGAGAGAGGGGGACACAGCGGTCTCCACTCCTGATGTAACCCTCATCACACACACAGCCCTCTACACAGGGGCTACAACAGCCAGCAGGAGAAGCCAAGTTATGACAGGTGACTTCACAGCCTGAGCCACAGAGCTCATAGTGGCTGTGGATGGGACACTGAACACCTGACAAATCAAAGACATGTGATTGGTTAAGCTCTGATTTGAATTACAAATTTAAGTGGTCAAACAACCAGTAGAAATACCACTATGAATTCTGGTACTCAATGGTAAGCTGGACTGGGAGGGGTGGGGCTAGACTACATTTTGAACTTGATACTCCTATGTTAAAATGTAAGAACACATCCTTCTACCCATTTAATAATTTCTGCGCTCTGCTTTTGTATTTTAAACTTTTGTTGAAATAATTGGAACTGGAGTGTCAATCACTATTATACTATTACTGTTTGTACAAAAATTGTGTATGTACAGAATATTGCCATGTATATAGTTTCTCAAAAAGGCCTAGATACAATTGCCCCAGTTTTCTCTCACCACAGAATTCAGCAGTTCTCCAGGGACTGATTTTCCTTCTCATCGCTTGACAAGCAGATACATATGCCGTTATGGCCTGGCATAGTATATCTCTCCTTCCGTTAAACAAACATACATCGTTAACACAACCTTCAAAAAACTGAGTAGGGTTTAACACAGTTTGACAGTCCCTGAAAGGCCCCTGTGGGTCACGCAGCAGCCCACAGAAATCAGAAATCTCATAGAGACTCCTTCTGGTCGGGTCGCAATCCTGACAACTGTTTGTGCAGCCATGAACACAGTCTGGGATCTCAGCTACACTCCAGCTGGCACCGAACTCCATCGGTCCTAAAGCAGGTATTGTTGTTCCTCGGACGAACAGATCATCTTCTGGTTTTCCATTGTAGTTCCCACAGAGGCCACAGACGGCACCCATGTAGGTGCTGGGAACAGTGACTGTTGCAAAGCTGTTCCAATCAAACGTGACTCTGAGACCAAAAGAGGTCTGAATGACAGCAGACCAGCCACATCTGAAAACAGAAACCTGACCTTCAAAAAGATTGAGGGGAAGGTTCACAAGCTCATCATTGACCTAAAAAAAAGCAAGCAAAGCATTTTTGCTTAATGAAATTACTTTCATGGAAAGCTATGTGGAAAGACAATAGTTTGCAAGATGTTTAAAGAATGCAACTAGAACTTACTGTAACAAAACCGCTGTATTCTTTATCAATGACAATGGTGATATTATATATTTTGATTTCCAGTAATTTAGTGAACGACACCACTTTGCTTCCCCGAAAGTCATTATGCACCAGCACATCAAAGGGGACCAGTCCAGGAACTGAGACATTAAGCCCAACTAACTGATACACACAGTTGCCCTGAAAGGAGAAAATAAATTGACCAAGGCTATTCATCCAAACACATGGAATTTACAAACAAACAGATTATGAAATAAAATGCCTACAAGCTCCATTCTTGGTTTGTCATCTACAACAAAATACATTATATAGAAATTGCAGTCCCCCCTTGTGTGTTAACAGAATAGTACCTGGAAGTCTAAATAATTGCCGTCAAAGGTGTAGTAGTGGGGGTCGCCCAGTGCCATACAGGTGCTTTGGGAAACAGGATAACAGCCCCTAATCCCATTCTCCACCTGGCAGTGCTCTCCTTCCCCACAGCCTTTGTCTATGCAGTCCAGATGTCCACCCTCCATGGAGCAACGACAAAGCCGCTGACAAGCATCATCTGCCCAGAATGACTCTCCAGCAGGAACGTAGCGTCCATTGTAGGAACAGCCACACTGGGTTGAAGGTACACATTCAGATCCACTCAGAACGAAATCAGGATCACAAGCGCAGGTTTCGACACAGGGTAAAGTGCAGTTCACAGGAGACCTGAGGCCCATGCAGGTCAAAGGGCATGCACTGCCACAAAATTTATAATGGCTGTTCTCTGGGCATCTGTAAGCTGAAGACACAATCAGAAAGTTAAGGGGTAAGGGGTATAATGATCTTGAACAAAGTAAGTAAATTGAACAATTATCAACAAAACTACTCACAACAATTGGCTGCTTCTCTCCAGTTGGTTAGCTCTATCCCAACGTGTTGACATGCACTTGCATAGACCTTTAAGACCTTACATAAGTAGTTTCTGTGCCCATCGGTCATACAAACATCATACATGCAGTTCTGAATGTAAATACTTGGGTCAATAACAGAATGGCACTGAGTAAATGGTGCCATCTTTAGGAGTCCACAGTAGTTTTCCCCCTGCCATTGCTTAACTGCTTCAGCATCGCATCCAATATCCCCAACAAGATCTCTACAGCCCTCATCCAATGTCAAGTTGTGAACTTTCCAACTCTGGCCAAATTCTGTTGCACTGGGAGCCAGGGTGTTCGAAGGCATGATGAAATCATCATTGGGATCACCATTGAAATTGCCACAGAGCCCACAGACTTTGTTCATGAAGGCAGTGGGCAGAGAGACCATGAGATAATGGTTCCAATCATATTGCACACTCAGCCCAAAAGAAAATAGGATGGTGATAAAGCTGCCAGACTGGAACATGGACACCCCAACATCATCAAGAACCACAGGAAGGCTCCACAAACTCTGGTCAATCTGCACAAACCATATTAACTCGCTTTATCGTGACAAACACTAAATTAGCATTTCACACTGTCACACAAAAGCTGTATAACTTTTATAAATACATATTTCATAACTCAAATCTAGATTAAAATGTTAATTTGAATTATATACATAAAATTTTTTAATAAGCATCTTTAACAAAATTTCACCTTAGATTTATAACCAAATTTAACAAGACAAAATTATCAATACTTAATTGCATATTTTAAACGAAAAGACTTTTGTTCAAAAAACATTTCATGATCATTACAGGTTCCTTTGGAAAAAAAGAAAAAAAAGAAAAAAAAAAACAAAACTGGTCTACCTTGACTTTCCCAGGCTGACAACTCTCAATGATGATGGTGGTATTATGAATATTCACTATTACATGTGCCACGTAAGAGACTCTTGTGTCACCACGGTTTTCATTTTTAGCCAGGACCTCAAAATTAGGAAGACTATCATTTTCCTGGTAGTTCCTGGTGATAACATAAGTGCAGGTGCCCATGAAGTCAAAGTGCCGGTGGTCAAATGTGTAGTAGTGAGGGTCGCCCATTGCCCAACAGACTCCAAATGGCTTCTTCACACAGGTGGGATAGGGACCCTTCATCCGACACTCCTCATCCTCACCACAGACTGTGTTGAAGCAAGTGTTAGGTGCTTGTGCAACATCTACAGAAAAAAAACAACCCAAAGGCAGTTTTTTATTTATGCAGAAAAAATGAGCCCTTTAAGAAATATACAGTATATGCTTTTGACTGTTTATTCAAGTTTTTCCATTCTTAAAAATCAAGAAAAGCAACATACATGAATGCTGATGATGTTTTTAGTTTTTTTTAAACAGAAGGTAAAAAGTTTGTATTGATATATACCTCGAGCAGTGCATGGGGCTGGCGCTCCATACCCATTCACTTGCATTACTCCCACACTGTACACCACAAAGGAAGCATTTGGGTGGTTTACTTTGTGTCTGTCTGCGCTGGGTGGGTAAACCAATTCAGTCCAGGAGTAATCACTGCCATTGATAACCCTCCATTGAACATTTCCAGTTAAAGGCAAATTAATCTCTGCTTGTTTATTGGTGGGAACAATCAGGAGAGCTCGGTTGTCAAATCCAGCTATCCCATCAAGTGCGTATGAAGAACAGAAATGTTTGTTGGGCAGCAGATTTACCAGAAATGGGCCATATATGCCACCATGGGATGTTTGCACACCATTAAACAAAAAAAACACCTGGATTCCATGGTCAGCAATAATATTGAGGCCATCAGGAAACTGGATTTTGTACTCTAGAACCTGACCACGCTGAAGAATGTCAGTTAACTTACTACAGCCAAACTGAGTGTTTACATTCGTTGTCTGTGACGCTTGGATATAGATGCTGTCAAACTGGCTCTGAACGCTAAACGGAGCCACCAGGAAGTGAGTGCCCCAACTTTGCACTGGCAGCAGTTGCTCATAGACGTGATTGCACTTAGAAAAGCACCATGTGCACATGTGACCTGAGTACACGGCGACGGGAAGTTGTGAGGATATGCGGGTTCCTGTGAGGTCTCCTTCACTTTGAATTTGTGCATTTTCAAAAGGATCCATCACCACAACTAGTTTACTGCCGACACTGTACAAGCTTCCTTCGAACTGGACTGCCGCTCGCAGGAACACTTCCACCGTGTTTTGCTCTTTACCATTGATAAGCACAAACTCCTTCAGCATGGATGGAGGGGAGTTGGTGGGGGTGAACACAAAATATTCAGTACCCCATTCACTCATGGGGTAGACCAGGGATGTATCTGCTGTGTTTTCTTTTGAGTTTAGGGAGGAAACCGTTATGTCATCAGATGCCTGAATGAGGATGGTTTTGCGGGACCTCCTGGTTCCAGACAGCTCGACCTCTTTGGGGAGGGTCACAGTGAAGCCCTGACCTGTGGTCAGTTGCACCTCCTGGATAAAGTTAAGACTAGGCACGCTAACATTCACTTGACAATTAGAATTCACAGAGGTGATATAAAGCTGAAAAAGTGACTGGTTCAAAGGGGAACCATAGTTTTGCATGAACACGGTGGCAAACTCTCGTCCTGCAGATCGAGCCTGGCTGCCAGCTTTACAAGAGGGGAAGATTGAGAAAAGTAATTTCACAAAAAAAAAAAAAAATTCTTCACTTTTCAAATATTTATAATAATTTAAATAGATGTTTAAATCACTTTCTGTCAGAACGATTTTTTTCCAGCTGATGAATATTCAAAACCAAAACAGAATCAATCATGCCATGACGAGCTCGAGCATTTAAAGCGGCAGATGCTTGTGCACTAAATAGACAGTTCGCTGGTGTGGATGATCATGTAATCTTTAGCCAATAGTTTTCTTTATAGTTATCGTTCATGGTGTGAAATGGCCTTTACACCAACTTTATTCCTGGGATTTGGTGCCTCAAAAAACGAAAACTTTTTAAATCAATTCTTGTTTAATCATGATAGGGAGCTGTAAAATGTGAAAAATACTTGTAATAAAAAAAAAAAAAATACTTGTATAAATAACCTATAAGGTATATACAACAGTTTATAGACACCTATAATGACCTATAATCAACCACTACACCAAGTCAAAGCTAACAGAAGGTGTGTCAAAGAATTGAATGGTTAAAAGTAAATAAATAAATAAATAAATAAAATAAATACGCTACTTATAAGTTGTTGTTTTTTTTTATACTTTTTAAAACCCATATTTCCCTTATTAGGGCAGAAGTTGACCGCATCAGACTAGAAGGATAATAAAAACAGACAATTAGCAGAAACTTTCACTCACCTTCACCAGTTGTTTTCCCTTCCAAGGAAATTAAAATTATGTCAGCTGTTTGAAAAGATGCATTTTTTTTTTCTTTTTCCAACTTTAATTTAAATGGCTAGTAGTCGATTATTTTGACAGACAAGCTAGAAACGCTTATAGTACAAATATATATATATATATATATATAGTTTGTGAATAAATAAATCATTTTAAATAAATAAAAAAAAACTTAGCTAAATGCTTAAAGCTCTCTAGGAGTTTTTATTTTTTACGTAAAATACTTTCAAACTGATATTGAATTTAAGGCAATAATATGATCTTGAATGGGGACACAAAGGCATCGAATCCCAGGAAGGTCATCTTAGTAATAGCCTAATCGAAATAAATTAATGTCAAACTTAAATAACTCCCAAAAATAAAGTGTTTATATTAATGGTATTATCACTACCATAAAATAAATAAATAAATAAAATAAACGAAAGATAAAAAGAATCTTACCCCAAAGCAGACATAACACAAAGCAAACCAGCAAAAGTTTTGCTCCCATGATTAAAAGACCGTTAGTCATCTTGATTAACAACACATTTCAACGCACAAACCGGCTAAGTAATTCACCAAAGACTAGACCTGTCTGAAGTAATCGTCTTTATACGCTGAGGAGACCTTCGCGCCAAATAAATTCAGTTTAATTCACATCATGTGCGTTAAGCACTGAATTAGGAGGAACCATGGGTTATTTAGACGCGCGCATACACGGCACGAATTAAGTGGTGCACAATCCGAAAAATGTTGCGAGAACGCCACACGGATAGAATAAAACCAAATACTCTTTGGTAAAACTAATTTGTGTGGCGTTTGTGTGATAACTGGAATATCGTAAAAGGTGCATTTGTAGATTTGCTGTGCTCCCTGAGAACCCCAGCGACCAGGGTTAATACTGTGTAACCGGTACAAAGTGTATTTGAAGTTATTTTTGAAAGATTATTGGGAGGGAATTGACTTGGATGTGTGGTAAGTGACTTTAGTTTTGTTAATATTTATTTTTGTTTAACTAATATTGATATAGCCTACCCTACAACAGGATTTGGTTGGGCTCATGAGTTGATTAAAAAGCTAATAAGTCACAAAAATGTGGAGAAAACAACAACAAAAGACAGAAATTCTAAATAAAACTGATTATTTACCTGCATGTCCTGTTTCCATTAACCAACAACATTTAGCTGCCAAAACATACGTTTGAATCACGTCCAAGTTTGAAGATCAGAAATGACATATTTGTAGATTGTAAAACGATAAACATTTGTTTAGTATTTAAAAATCTTATTCATGATTAACCTAACACAGTGGATGATATTTGGATGCTTTTACATACTGTTATAAAACACAAGATGGTCAAATTGTTTTCATAATGATCTTCATATACATTTCTATGGTCAAAGAATTGTATTCTATTACATCATGTGTTGTAAAATGTCTGTTGTATTAGTTTTTCATGTTTATTACGATGATTCTATTAGTAGTAGTTCTTTATCTTACAACTGTTAGGCTAAAGAGTACATTTTAGCATGTTATAGATTTGTGGTTTGGTTTTAATAAAATGTACTTGAGTCTTGCTGATGGGGTTATGGTGGCTGGATGGCACAGGATCGTTCCATCAGGCTATCGTTACATTTTTATTAGGCCACACATACAGCACTGCAATCACAGAATGATTACTAGGCAGCTATCAAACAATTCCAATAAAGCCTCACAAATATTAAATGCATCAATAAATAAACATTAAAGTGTTGCATCCCCAGGAATAAGGGTTTGTGACTGTTTGTTGTCATTGTGGTGTGACATTGTATTACGCATAGTTCTCTTACACATGCTTTATCAAGTGTAAATGTCTTCAAGATGTCTTATATTAAAGAGCACTTCATCTAGAAAGCATCTGCTCTGTACAAACATCTGTATTTAAAAAGCTTCTTTGACATACATTCTAAAACACCCTAAAGACTTTTTTTTTTAAAATATGATTTGCAAATGAGCAAACACTAAAATAAATCTTACTGATAAAATCATGCACATGAAATAGACATTTGTGTGCTACTATTTTTCTTAGTTCTGATAACCATCCGATTTGTTACGACTGTTCCATTTACACCAGTCTACATAACTGTTTGCAAAACAAGTTTTTTTTCACCTAGCAACAGATTTACACTGCATTTTATTGATCATCAGCTGATTTCAAAATCAAAGACTGCAATAGTTGAGACAGCGGCATGGGAGTTAATGTTTACCACTTTTTATATATATATAAAAAAAAAAATACTGGACAGTTTTGGAGGTAAACCTCAGAAGCGTATCTTTAATGTGCATAATCACAAATCTCAAAAGGTGCAGTATTTAGGTCATACTATGGCATATAGAATATGTAGAAATCACTCAGTTTCCACCAAAGCGTCATTCTAAACCCCAATGTGCAATTAAATAATTTACAATTCCTCTATTAGACAGAAATCTCTGTGGTAATCGAACCTTCCTGACAGTTTTTTTTCCAGTTGTTACACACTGTAAGAAAAGCATGAGAAGTAAAAGGTTAGCCAATATTTCACAGAAAATAAAGCATTTGTTCTGCCATATTATGAAGGCAGCACAATTATATGGGTTTACCATGTAAAGAAGTCTTCAGCCTGCCAGGACGACGCAGCTAGGGACATCATAGTGGAGTTTCTCCCATTGACTCCTGCAGTGACTCCATTAAAATTACCACAGGCACCACAAACTTGGTCTTTCAGGACTGTGTTTACAGATAACACGACTTCTCCAGTGCCAGAGTAAGTCAGTCTCAGGATAGATACCTTCTCAATAACCACAGCCTCATTCATGTAGGAGACTAACACCCCCTCTTTAGGCGTAAAGGGATACGACACCTTCTTTCCATTCACCTGTTGAGAAAATGAGAGATGTGTGTTCTCTTTGTGTCAAATCAAACATTTTAAGACGACCTGATGTATAGAGAAAACACTATAGAATCCAACATTTTTCCACTGACCCAGCTGTGCCTGTGATTGTTAACTGTGATGATCATGTCCTGGAAGAAGACATGGACCACTGTCACACGACCAGAATCATTCTTGGCACATGCACGTACATCTAACACCACACGGAACCAGTCAGTTGACACTTGATTGCACAAGAAAGCCATTTGATAGGCTCCAGGCCGCTCCACTGCCCCCTTTACACCATCAAAGGACTGCAACTGGTCACTGGCATCAAATACACAGTTGCCTTGATCAATGTAACAATCTCGTTGGCCATCTTGAACTTTACAGATCTCTCCTCTGGAACAGGTTTTGTTCACACACTCCAGCAGCCCAGCGGCACGACACACACACTTCCTGTCGCAGGTGTCAGTCACTAAGACCTCGCCAACCTAAGTGGAAAGAGTGGAGAAACGATTGCACTCTTGCAAGGCAAACTGTAGAAGATTCTAATGGCTCAAATCATAATTTTAGCCAAATCTGAGGATAAGTAGAAGAGAAGCTCCTATTACTTAAGGTATGAGAAGCATTAAATCTCACCTTTAAGTATTTGCCGTTATGGACGCATCCGCAGTCTCCCACAGACACACACACATCACCGTTAAAGACCCAGCCTTCATTACACTGACAGCCTTCCATGCAAATATCTGGGCAGTTGTTAACGGAGCCACTAAGGCTGGCACAGGTGTTGGCACAGTTATTAGAGCACCGTGCATAGTGACTGTTAGCTGGACAGTTTGCCGCTTAAAATAAGAAGATACAAAACATAAAATAATGTGCATCAGGTAATTTACATAATGAAAAAATATTAGGAAAAAATGTTCAGCAAAGATGTGTAAAAATGATTAAAAGTTAAAGACATTTATAAACTATGTACAGGTGCTGGTCATATAATTAGAATATCTTGAATTAGAAGTTAAAATTGTATAATGTATACATTCATTCCACACAGACACAGACACAGACACACATATATCAAGTGTTTATTTCTTTTAATTTTGATGAAAATAACTGACAACTAGTGAAAAGCCCAAATTCAGTATCTCAGAAAATTAGAATATTGTGAAAAGGTTCAGTATTGAAGACATCTGGTGCCACACTCTAATCAGCTAATTAACTCAAAACACCTGGAAAGGCCTTTAAATGTCTCTCAGTCTAGTTCTGTAGGTTACACAATCACGGGGAAGACTGCTGATTTGATAGTTGACACCTGACCATTGACACCTTGCACAAGGAGGGCAAGACACAAAAGGTCATTGCAAAAGAGGCTGGCTGTTCACAGAGCTCTGTATCCAAGCACATTAATAGAGAAGCGAAGGGAAGGAAATGATGTGGTAGAAAAAAAGTGTACAAGCAACAGGGATAACAGCATCCTGGAGGGAATTATGAAACAAAACTCATTCAAAAATGTGGGGGAGATTCACAAAGAGTGGACTGCAGGTGAAATCAGTGCTTCTGTCAAGCCACTCTTGAACAACAGACAGCGTCAGAAGTGTCTCGTCTGGGCTAAAGACAAAAAGGACTGGACTGCTGCTGAGTGGTCCAAAGTTATGTTCTCTGATGAAAGTAAATTTTGCATTTCCTTTGGAATTCAGGGTCCCAGAGTCTGGAGGAAGAGAGGAGAGGCACAGAATCCACATTGCTTAAAGTCCAGTGTAAAGTTTCCACAGTCAGTGATGGTTTGGGGTGTCATGTCATCTGCTGGTTTTGGTCCACTGTGTTTTCTAAGGTCCAAGGTCAACGCAGCTGTATACCAGGATGTTTTAGAGCACTCTCATACTTCCTGCTGCTGACCAACTTTATAGAAATGCAGATTTCATTTTCCAACAGAACTTGGCATCTGCACACAGTGCCAAAGCTACCAGTACCTGGTTTAAGGACCATGGTATCCCTGTTCTTAATTGGCCAGCAAACTCGCCTGACCTTAACCCTACAGATGCGACATGCCAAACCCAACTATCAGAGCAACCTGGGCTCTCATAACACCTGAGCAGTGCCACGCCACATTGCTGCAGTAATTCAGGCAAAAGGAGCCCCAACTAAGTATTGAGTACAGTATATGCTCATACTTTTCATGTTCATACTTTTCAGTTGGCCAAGATCTCTAAAAATACTTTCTTTGTATTGGTCTTAAGTAGTACTCTAATTTTCAGAGATACTGAATTTGGGGTTTTCACTACTTGTCAGTTATAATCATCAAAATAAAAAAAAAAATGGATGTATACATTATAGAAGTTTCACTTCTTGAATGGAATTAGTGAAATAAACCAACCTTTTGAAGATATTCTAATTATATGACCAGCACCTGTGTTTGTGTATATATACATGTATGTATGTATGTATGTATGTATGTATATATATATATATATATATATATATATATATGTGTGTGTTTGTATTCTGTCTAAATAACTTTATTTAAAAATAAAGAAATATAGTTTCCACAAAAATATTAAACAGCAAAAACCGTTTTAAACATTGATAACACGTTTTACTTGAGCATCAAATCAGCATTTTAAAATGATTTCTGAAAGATGATGTGACACTGGATTAATGGCTGCTGAAAATTTAGCATTGCATCACAGGAATAAAATACATTTCAAAATATATTCAAACAGGAAGTTATTTTAAATTGTAATACAATTTCACAATATTACTGTTTACAGAATTGTTCAAAATCATTTGAAACCCTAATTTATTCCAAACTTTTGTATTCCAGTGCATATATGAAACAAAATGATTATAATGCATAACTTAAAGGCAAAGATAAGATTTACAAACTTACGGCAGAATGAAGTATTTCTCCATGGCATGATTTGTATCCCGGCATGTTGGCAGGTGATGGCATAAGCCTGAAGATTTTCACACAGCATCGCTACGTCTCCATCCATGACACACATGTCAAATACACAGTTAATCACATGTTGCTCAGGATTCACCTGATCATGACAGGCACTGAAGGGACCAGCGGCAGCTGCCATGAGGCCACAGGCATCACCTCTGCGGTATCTGTCAGCTTTGGTTTGATCACACTGCTGCGGGGAACTTACATCTCCACACTGAACACCAGTTGCTGGTAATGCCCATGCCTGTCCGAACGCAGTGACATTGGTGCTTTTTGTGCCATTAGGCAACAAGAAGTCATCTGTATTGTTGCCATTGTAGTTTCCACACAGACCACACATGCGGCCTTGATAACTGGAAGGTACATAGACTTCCACATGGTAATTGGTGTCATACAGAACTGTCAAGCCAAAGTCAGTTTGCACTTTGATATTGTATCCAACCTGGTTAATAGTGACTTGAGTGCCAAAAGATGAAGGGAGGGTGACAAATTCATTATTCACCTGTTAAAGAAACAACAGCAAATATCATTTAAAAATATTTTTTTCTTTCATTACAATTTAAAAAGGCGCAAACCAGCATTACATAGAGAACAATTTTTTTACTTTTTACATATTTGTTATTTCTCTATTTTTCCAATTAATTCAAACTGGTTATTTGTTAATTATCTGTGAATACTTTCTCTTAATTTTTTTTTGCATTCTTTGAATTTTATACATTCAAAAGTTTGACATCAGTCATTTAAAAATAATTAAATGTTTATTTCTGTAGAACTGAAGAAGACTTTTATGCTCACCAAAAATAAAAACATTAATATTGTAATTCAGAAATTGTGCCATTTTAAAATAATTGTTTTATTTAAACATTTTTTAAAATCAGTATTTTTCCTTCTTTGTCTAATATGCTTTTTTGCTGCTCAGTAAACATTTTTATATTATTAATGTGGAAATCCATTTAAAATAAATTGGAAACCTTTCATACTTGACTGTCAATTTTTTGTCGATTTCAATGCATTCTGGCTAAATAAAAATATATTTTCTTTTCGTAAAAAATAAATAAAGACTTACGATGACTTTTGAGCGTTCACCTCGTCTGATGCTAATTGTTAGGTTGTAGACGGTCACAGTCAAATTCTTGATGATAGAAACCTTTGTGTTTCTAATCTGCTCATTTTGTGTGTCCACGGAAAAATTCACCAGCCGTCCTCCAGCCTGATCACATACCTTAGTCAGCGTATAAACACATGTGCCTTGAAAGTCAAACCTCCTGCCATCAAAAGAGATGTAGTGAGGGTCACCAGAGGCCACACATCTTCCATAACTGACAGGGTGGCATCCTAAAACTCCATCCACCACCCTGCAAGCCTCTCCTGGACTACAACTTGATGCCTGGCAGGAAACCGTTCCATTTTCTCCACACACGCATCGCTCCAAGCACTGCTTATGGACGTAAAACATCTGCCGTTTGTTGTAATAGCGTCCTCGATAGAAGCAGCCACATTCTGCTTGCGGCACACAGGTTTGACCGCTCAGGATGTAACCTTGATCACACTGGCAGGCTTCAGCACAGGGTCTGCTGCAGTTGTGAACAGAGACATTAACACAGGTCTCGGTACAGCCTGGAGCACAGGGGTTGTAGTGGCTGTTTGGAGGGCAGGATGGAGCTGTAATAGACAGACCAGAGAGAATGTTACATTTTATTTTAGTCTGTCTTTTGAACAGTGATGCTGTGAATATTAGAGCATAGCGCTAACAATGCCATGGTCATGGGTTCGATTCATGAATAAAATATGCACCTACAAGTCACTTTGGAAGTATCTACCAAATTCATAAATGTAAACTTTTAATAAGAATTTGAAGTAAAATACAAATACTAGATAAAAAAAAAAAAAAAAAAAACTTCATCTAAAAGTGAAATTTACTCTACCCTCAAGTCGTTCCAAACCTTTATGAGAAGATATTTAGAAGAATGTTGGTAACCAAAGAGTTTTGGTGACTACTGACTTATACTTTATGAACAGCGGAAAATAAATTTCTCAAAATATCTATTTTTTTGTCATAGAAGATGGAAGTTCCACAGGTTTGTAAGGACCCCTGCACATGACATGCAAGAAAACAAATAAACTGTGTGCACAATATATTAATTAGTTCCCTTAAATTACTTAATCGTGCTCACAATATATTATTAATTTCCTCAATTTACTAAATCTTGCTCACAATATATTAATTAGTTCCCTCGATTTTCAAGATTGTGCACACAATTTACTAATTCTAATTACTAATACTAATGGATAGGGTGTTGGACTTGTAACCCAAAGGTCGCAGGTTCGAGTCCCAGGTCCGGCAGGGATTGTGGGTGGGGGGAGTGAATAACCAGTGCTCTCTCCACCTTCAATACCACAACTAGGGTGCCCACTGCTCCGGGTGTGTGTTCACGGTGTGTGTGTGTGGTTGTTCACTTCTCACTGCTGTGTGTGTGGATGGGTTAAATGCAGAGCACAAATTCCTAGTATGGGAAACCATACCTGTCCACATGTCACGTCCTTCCCTTTCCTTGATATACTAATTTGTGCTCGTTCTAGGTTAATCGTGTGCACAAAATAATAATTAGTTGTAGGCTACTATGCATTCTCATGTTGCTGCTATGTTATGTTATTAGGTTTTACTTTGAGTTGGGAATGAGATATTCTCAAAATGAGGCAACGAATTAGTAAATTGTGCACACAATCTAGAAAATTGAGGGAACGAATTAATATATTGTGCACACAATTCATTTATTTTTTCTTGCATGTGCAGGGTTCCATAGGTTTGGACTGACATGAGGATAAATAAATGATGACAGTATTTTTTTTTTTTCAAAATAAAAAATTATTTACTAAAACTAAAACTGAAATTCAAATAAAAATACTAAAATAAAAAAGTATGAAAAAATTAAAGTGTATTAAAAACAAAATAAAATATACAATGTAAATTTACTTACGACAGAAAGTGGCATTTCTCCATGGGTAAACTGTGATATTTTGACTCTGGCAAATAGATGCATAGGCTGCCACCGCTGCACACAACACAACCTGATATCCTTGGAAGTGGCAGGTGTCTAATATGCAATCCTCTAGGTAAGATCCAGAATCTATCTGCTTTTGACATTCTCTGAAAGGCCCTGTCCGGTTTGTGAGGATCTCACAATAGCGCTGTGCATTCTCTCTCTGGGTCACATTGCAGGTTGAACATCCAGCACCAAGGCAACCAGCTGAGGAACAGCCAGGTTTTGCAGCAACCTGCCAGCTCTGTCCCAGACTACTGGCATTGGGTGCTATCACACCACTGCGCATTGTGACGTCATCCTGAAGAACACCGTTGAAGTTTCCACAAAGTCCACAAACCGCACCGCTGTAATTGTTAGGCAAAGTGACCGTCACCACACTGGACCAGTCAAAGGTCACCTGGAGACCAAAGTTTGCCTTCACAACAGCAATGTTACCGCTTCGGAAGACTAGCAAAGCATCTTGAATCCAAAAGGGAAGTTCTGCTAGCTGGCCATCAAACTAAAGAGAGATGAAAACAAATTTGGTTAATATTACAAAAGTGGTCATTTAGTTGAAACTTTAAATAGTGTGTAGACCTGGGAAACAAAGAATTTAACAATTCCACTTCTAATTCTAAATCTAATTTTGATACTTTAAAAGCTGTTATGATAACTTTCCACATTAATGCAATCAAATAATTGGCCTTTATTATGGTCATAAATTGACCTTTCATGCAGTGTATAACACAGCTCTAAGTGAATGAAAACATCCTGCAAAGTTTTAAATCTGAAAGTGCACCCTGTATAAAGTTATTGTCTCTCAAAAGAAAGCGTCGATGCTGCATAACTGAAACGAATCCCAAGCCATTACATGCTGACGTCAACAAGAAATATTTGCATACTACTCACCAGTAATTGATACGGATATTCTCTGGTCAATGTGATGGTGAATCCATTCACTGTCACATTGACAGTGTGAGTGAAGCTCACTGCATTGCTCCAACGATGATCATTCTTAACAGTCACATTAAAAGGCACAAGACTTGTATTAGCAATACATAGGGCTGCCAATTGATACACACACGAACCCTGGAAATCAAAATGGAGTCCATCGAATGTGCGGTAATGTGGGTCCCCTAAACCTGTGCATATGGCGGGGCGACTCACTGGCCGACAACTGCGACTTCCATTAACAACTGAGCAGCTCTCACCAACAGCACAGGAAGATTCCCGACAAACCACAGCGCTCAAATTACGGTCACACTCGCAAAGCCGATGACACTGCTCATCGGCCCAGAAGGTTTGGCCTTGTTGGTAGTATGCGCCTTCGTAAAAGCAGCCACATTGATTTGTGGGTACACAAGCACCAGCACTGAGGACAAATCCGCTGTTACACACACAGGCTTCCAC
>JAUMHE010000019.1:1765837-1782751 GCA_032359235.1 Enteromius mattozi
TGCCGGACCTGGGACTCGAACCCACAACCTTTGGGTTACAAGCCCAACTCCCTATCCATTAGGCCACGACTGCCCCCATGTATTAATGTATTCTCTTAACTATGAAAGTTACTGCATGCTGTTATTTCCCTATAGCGTCTAACGAACCGGAAGCCTCACCCATAGGCTTACTTCCACGTTCAGGAAAGCTAAATAAAATTGACACGTTCGTATAAAGTGAAACATAAACGTGTGCATGCGCAAGGTGTTTGCAAACCCAATCCAGAAAGTTGTACGCAATTCATTACATGCTTATTTTTTTCTTATCAATCATATTATTTCAGCTGTGCATATCCCCTTTCAACCCAATCTTAATTTAATTTAAATCAAGCTAAATCGGATCACTTGAGATGTTTATATAAGCTAAGGCTTTTCAATCCAGTTGATCCATCAATCTAATTACTACAGATTACTGGGTTGCATGTAAACGTAGCTACTGACCTGTGCATTTTATCTGGTCACAAATCAGTACAGTTGCAATCCAGTAGTTGATCATCCATCCATTTCAGCCCTGATAATAACATCAATTACAGATTAAGACATCAGAAACATATTTTAGCATCAATTTCCAACCAGCAATCATTAAATCAAGGGGAAAATGTTTTCTTTTGGAGAAGAGTATAGTTTTTTTTGCCTAAAAACTAGTTTTTGTTAGAGAGCTTGGATCTGTTCATGTTAAGTTAGTGACAGTAAGGACTGGTGAAGTTTGGCTAGTGGTCCCACACACAGAAACCAATCCAGAAATCTGAGAGGCCAGTGACAGAGGGAAAGTTCACAGGACGCCGTCTCAGTTACAAACACACACTCAGGTGTCTGAGGACAGTCACAGAGTGAACTTTCATGTGTAGTGAATGGTCAGATTTATGTCCTGTGTGTCGTATCAAATCACCTCCACTGATGCTGCTTTCACAGAAAACAAACAATCACCACAAAGAACAGTTTAGACCAGGGGTAGGCAACGTCGGTCCTGGAGTGCCGATGTCCTGTGTAGTTCAGCTCCAACCCTAGTCAAACACACCTGAACAAGCTAATCAAGGTCTTCAGAATTACTAGAGCTACAGGCCCTCAGGGTTTTTTCAGGGTTGGAGCTAAACTCTACAGGACATCGGCACTCCATGACTGACGTTTCCTACCTCTGGTTTAGACCATTAACAGCATGAATCTCAACCAAAAGAGGAGAAATATCAAATATTCGGATTAAAGGCAATAAAAGTGATGTTTTTAGGCATTAAGGTTTTTATTTATTATGATTATTATTATTTTGGCATTGGCATTCTCACTATTGCATTATATATAGATAATAAAAATAAATTAAATAATTAATTAATTAATAAAAGAGCAATGCAATAAAAAGCAATGCATAAAAACAATTATTATGTATAAATATTTTAAGGTGCTTTATTGTAGAACTTGTAACAAAAATCTAAAAATAAATTATATTAGTGATTATTAACAAATTATGGATATAATAAAAATGTTAGTCTTATGTGTTTTCTTTATGCAAAATATAATGCTGTTTTATATCATTTTGATTTTGGGATGAGCAGACCTGTTTTCAGCTTTCTAAATATTTAAATCCGCTTCTGACGGGCCTCAGGAGGGCTGTACTGTATGAAGAACAAATACACTGCAGAGAAAATCTGCAGCAACATTTTCACTCAGTGGAGCAGAAGAGACACTCAACTTTTTAATGATTACAGGCTCTTATTCTCTTTGATGCTTTCTGCATGTTCTCCGTCCTGCAGTTCAGAAGAGTGCTGCTACAGCGCCACCTGCAGGTCAACACTTCATCCACCTGTACGGAAAAAGCAACCTAACTTCAGATCTCCAAATGTTTTTGTATCACAAATAAAATTAGTAATGGCCTATCACTGAAGATTGTTCATCGTATTTATCCTGAAAAACAGGGAATTGCAAAGTTTTGTAAAGACACCGACTCAGTGAAGAGTGTTATCTGTAAAGAGGAACCATGTCCATTTATTTTTTTTTATTGTCTTCATACAAACTTGTTTTTGTGTGACAAAGTACTAAGACTGAATTGCAGCTCAAAGAAAAGTATACAGTTGACTTCACAATTTCATATATAGTGAATTTACTTATTATATGTACACAAATGTAAATGAGCAGTGGAAAAATTAATTTTACTCATTTTAAAATAGAAATAGGTCACTATAGATATAGGTTTAAAGAAACAAGACATAAAGCAAAAAAACAACAAAACTAAATTATTTTAAAGCCTCAATTTAGGCTATTGTTTGCATAATGTTTTAATATTTGTACTTCTTGAACGTGATCTTATTGCTTTAACTATTTTATTTTATTTTTTCCCATCGTGTTTGTTTATTAGTCTATTGTATTTGTTATGTAATTTATATGTACTGCAATTAAAAAAGAAAGTATTCTAACTGGAGCCTAAATAAAACATTTGAAATGTTTAACTGCACGATGCATTTCAATAGAGTTTGTGTTTTGCTTCGCTAATAATTCAATGTGCTAATAAGCATTACATTATACAGCACGCACAAATAATGAAAAAAAAACCCTATGTGCTACGGCCCGTGTTTGTGTGTACCTGTTGACAGGTGTGCACCTTTAAACCGTAACACGCTTATATTAGACATTCTCTCAGGTTTGATGAGACACGGCAGATGTCCTAACAGTTACATTAATGACTCACGCGCTGCTAAAAATACCCGTCTTTGGGTGTGATTTAGTATTTATGAGCGCGTGTGTGTGTGATAATGACATCAAATGTGCTCCACCTCTCTCTTTAATTAGCCACAGCCATCATTAATACTAAATCACACCCAAAGATGGGTATAAGACGGGTGAAGCGTGGGATTTCTTTTAAAAACAACTCATTTCAATGATTCAGAGTCAGCTCTTTCTTTTGAGAGACAATAACTTTATACATGATTTAAAACTTTGCAGGATGTTTTCATTCATTTAGAGATGTGTTACACACTGCATGAAAGATCATTTTCACAAATCCATGATAGAGGCACTGTAAGAGCTCATTCATCTAAAAAGCACTCATTCATTCATTCCTTTTGGACTGTTTCTACAGCTTTTGCTGTTTCATGCTGTCTTTCAGTTTCGACACTTCCACAATCTCATTCAGAACTTGCGACAGTTACTTTAATAAGAATAGCCTAATAATTACAGTTTTTTGGTTTAAGAGTAAGATTATGATTGATGTCTCAGTGCAGTAACACACTCATCAGTGCACTCAGCACCACTGTCATCATGGTGACGAGGGGCGTGTCGGGGGCGGAGCTTCCCAAGTCAGTGGAGGTGAAGGGCATGTCGTCATGCTCAGCCGTGGCAGTGCAGTGTTCCTGATTGGTGCCGACGCAGGCCGCGTAAGCCATGGCATGTGCGATGTAGTTCTGCTCGTAAACACCCTGGAAGAGATGAGCCATGGGCCCGCGGGCAAACAGAGCCACATCCTCGCCTCCGTGGGTCTCAGAGTCCAGCGGGACGGCCGACTGCTGGACATAGTCCTTATGAGCTGAGAGCAGAGGCAGACAGTACAGATACTGCAGGTCAAATATGTGACCCTGGAGCACAAAACTAGCCATAATGGTCAATTCTTTTCTGAATGAATAATCTTCAAGGTATAAGTTTCCAGAAAAAAAGTTTCCAGTATAGATACTCAAAAAGTATAATACTCAAGTAAATGTACTTCGTTACTGTCCTGAAAGAGAGAAGATTTGCTTTTTCCGAAAGCAAAGCGTGTCAAATGTGAATACTCTTACTGGTGTCGATGTTACGGATGTCTGGACGCTTGTTGTCGGTGATTTTGTGTCCCGGTCCGTTTCCGTACATCAGAGTCGTGTAGGGTAAAAAGTCCATGGCAAAGATTGGAGACTTTCCTGAGAAACAACAAAGATGAGAATTATTATGATGATTAAGGGTGTGATGGTATGATTTTAACCATAGAGTAAATACACGTAGTTTATTAAAATAACGTCGTACAAATGCGTGAGCAGAAGCTTACCCAGAATGCTGTTCCCTCTGAACGGGTAGCCGTTGAAGGTGAAGGCGTGGGAGTGGTCAGCCGTGACGACGGTCAGAGTCTCCTCCTCATTGGTCAGCTCCAGGCCGCGGGCGACAGCGTCGTCAAGGGCAACCGCCTCATGTAGAGCCATGGATGCTCGACTGCTGTGGTGTCCCTGATCGATACGACCGCCTGTGAAAGGATACGAATCTGATCAAATCTGATCCATGAACATCAGACTTCAACTCATATGACAGTGAGGCTAAGCTACAGGTATTACATCTGATTTATTAATAGATTTGTTGATGGATGGACTGATCAGCAATTAACTGGTTTGTTAATTGACTGGTTGTTTGGGTGATTGTCACATGATCACCTTCGACCAGCAGGAAGAATCCTTTGGGATTTTTCTTTAGGATCTGGATGGCTTTCTCTGTGGTCTCTGAGATGGAGGGATCCATGCTGCGATCTCTCTCCACATCAAACCGAAGATCACCCGGCTCAAAGAGGGCTAGACAGACAACATTCACCAATTTTTGTTAAAAATTTCATTCGAAATCTTTAATCAGGACCTTGAAACCCAAAGCAGCTGAAGCAGGGTTATTATAATTAACTAAAAACTAAAGCTAAAGTTAGGGTTATTTTAACTGAAATAAAGATTAAATAAAAGAAATAAAAATAAATATAAAGTATTTAAAGCATTTTAATCACTAGGGTTAGAGTTAGGATTATTTTTTATTGGAAGAAAGATTAAATAAATAGAAATAAATGTAATATATCTAAATATATAAAAAATAAAAATACAAAAAAATTATTAAAAACATAATTTTTAGGGTTAGGATTATTTTAAAAGATTAAATAAAAAAATAAAAATACATTTATGAAATATTAAAAATAAATTAAAATAAATTAAATAATAATTGTTAGATTAGAGTTACGGTTATTTTAACTGAACTAAAGATTAAATAAATAAATAAACAATATAATTATTAAAAACATTTTAATTGCAAGGGTTATTTTAATTGAAATAAAGATAACATCAAATAAATAAATATAATGAATAATAAAATATAAATAAAAATAAAGTAAAAGTATTTAAAACATTTTAATCACTAGAGCTAGGATCAGTTTTATTGAAATATATTTTATTAAATAAAATGAATAAAACAAATGTAAGAATATTATAAATATTAAAAATACATAAAATACAATAAAGTTATTAAAAACATGTTAATTGTTAGGATTATTTTCTTTGAAATAAAGATTAAACAAATAGAAATGAATGTATTAAATCTAAATAATAAAAATACAATAAAATGATTAAAAACACCTTTACTAATTGCTGGGGTTAGGATTATTATTTTATTGAAATAAAGATGAAATAAAATGAATAAAATAAATAATATGAATATTAAAAATAAAATAATTTAAAACATAATTGTTAGATTAGAGTTAGGGTTATTTTAATCGAAATAAAAATTAAATAAAACAAAGATAAATATAAGGAATATTAAAAATATTTAAATAAAGATCAAATAAATGTTATATAAAAAACACTTATTACTGACTAGAAATATATAAACTGAACTAAAAATAAGAATGTATTGACCTAAATATAAAAAAAATTTAAAATGGCAAAAGCACAAAGGTTTATTCAAAATATTAATAAAAACTGTAGAAGAATTACACAAATAACACTCAGCTGCTCTGGTTCAGAAACTCTAAACTGTTTTGATCTGAATGAAAGTCTCTCACCCATCAGATAATCCGTCTTTTCAGGGTCCACGGCGTCAAACTCTGTCTTATTCCATACGTATCTCGCAACCTACACATTCATGAGAAGATGCTGCTGAAATATGTTTTCTGCATTCTTTAAGATATCAAATTATTGACTTTCTTAATTCACATTCCTGATCTCATTGTGAATGTTTTATCAGTGCATGAAAATACATGTCTCACTAAAGCTCTGCCTTCTGTGTTTCCTTCTTGTTAAATAAAAATAAAATATTTCCCATTAATGAACCAGATGCTCTTCTCTTTACCTTTCCCTCCTTCATGCTCAGCCACTCATCTATGAGGTTTCTGTTGTCTTTTCTCTGTCCTTGCGCGCTCAGATCTGCGGGATACTCCGGATCGGGAAACCCTTCAGGCGTCATGTACTTCCGACCTCCTCCGATGATCACCTGAACACAAAGTCATCTGTTCACTCTCGAGTAAACCAACCTGTTTACAGATCACACTCAACACCAAGACCAGGACAAGTTTATTTCTTCATCATTTCTTCAATATGTCTCTGCATCAATGGATGTGAATGGGTGCCGTCAGAATGAGAGTCTGATTTGCCTAAATTGATGGTTTAAAATTAAAACGTCTTAATGCTGGATTTGTTTCAGCTTTCTCCAGATGTTAACTGATGGACTGGAGCACTGTGGATTACTCATTCTGACGGCACCCATTCACATCCATTGCTGGACACTGATGCAGAGACACACTTCCTGTGTGCCTCTATTATGGATTTTTGAAAAAGCAGTGTGTAACTAATAAACGTCTCTCTCTCACGTCTATGTCGGTGTTTCGGAGCAGCTGTGAGGCGATGTCTGTACAGCCTCCAGAGATGGCGGAAGTCGGTAGATCAGCGTCGCTGTACCACGTCCGGCTGGAGCTGTGTGCGTATGACGCAGCGGGAGTCGCGTGCTGAACACGCGTGGTGGTTACTATGCCAACAGACTTCCCTTCACACACACACACAAACATCAGATTACGTTTAACTAACTAACGCATTACATGTTAATTCAGAAGGAAATATTTGAGCTACTTTTTCAAATACTTTGTTTCTCATATATTGACTGACAGCTCTGGGGTTGCCATGTTGAGAGAAATCGGGAGTAAGTGAGGAGCATTGTGTTCAAACTAGTGCTGTCAAATAATTAATCACATCCGAAATAAAAGTTTTTGTTTACATAATATGTGTGTGTGTGCTGTGCATGTATATAATTAAGGAAAATATGTAATGTTTATATATTAAATATATTTATATATGATATAAAACATAAAAAATATATAAATGTATATGCATGTAAATATTTCCAAAACATATACTGTATGTGTGTGTGTTTATATATACATGATAAAAATGCACAGTACACATACATATATTATGTAAACAAAAACTTTTATTTTGGTTGTGATTAATCACGCACTAGTTTGAACATGATCTTACTGTAGTTCTAGACTTTTTTATATTAAAAACAAGCGAGCAAGCCCCATGCAGATTTACAAAATTAACATAATGCATTACTTTCCGTAAAAAGTAACATAATAAGTTATTTTTCTAGGGAACAACGCAACATTGTAATTACTTTTACTTTTAAAAGAACAGTCCTAAAAACAGTGTTTATGAACTGCTGGAAAGTATAGGACTATTAAACTAAATCTAGAAGAAAACAAAGTGTTACTTGAAATAAGAAATTTAAGCTGAAGAATTAAATAATAAGCATGTGACAAAAACAGCAACAAAATGACTGAAAATATCGAAATAAAGTAAATATATATATATATACGGTACAATGCAATACATACCGTAAAAGCTTTATGTATAACTCAGAATTTCTAATATTTGGAAAACTCTAAATATACAGTATATGTGCATAAAAAATGCACGCATAAGTAAATTTACATGCATAAAATCACCACTGAAATGCTTGCTTTTAAATGTCCTGGAGCCCCAAAATATGTATTTTAATTTTTCAATAAAGACTGAAGAAATCTTTACATTTTTATAACAACCCAGATGTTGTTTTTAGACAACAATAATGAATGCAATATTTAACATAACTCTTAATGTGCAAATAATAATACTAAAAATGCTTTAAAAAAGGTTATTAGCAGTCTAAATTAATACAGAGAAAACGAAATGATTCCTTTGTGCTAGTAATTATCTCATATGTATATTATTAGAGCATTTAGTAATTAAGCGTTCATCAAGAAAACCAGCCAATTATGAATGAAATTTATTTTTATAATGTTGAATTATTCAGTGTGATCACGAATGAAATGAGAAAGAAGATAAATGAATTAATTTAGCTCACTAGATATAATGGAAGATTGATGAGCTTCATTTTCAAGGAGGGTGAGATTCATGAAATATGATAAAAAAAATACAACAACCTCTTTGATTTAAATATTCTCCAAGTCTCTTGAAGTCTCGCTGAGATTTTTAAATATATTTTAATAATTTAACAACACATTCGCATGGTTCTTTGATGTCAGTTAACGATCATGCAGGTCAATATAAAATATTTAGAATAGAAAATAATTTATCTAGTTCTTTTCAATTTTACTATAAAATCAATTTTGTGTTTTCATGATTTAGTGAATTATTAGCCCAATATATTATATAAACAGTTTCATAGCAGTAATACTAACACATGCTGTTTTACACAGCACTTTTTATAACTTGAATAACAGAATGATAGAAGATAATATAGAAAGAGAAGATAAAGTCAAGGTAACACACTCAGATAAGCTGTTACATGATAGAGGTTTGCGTAATATCTATATATATATCTGACCCTGGAGCACAGCAGCAGTCATCAGCCGAAAATCATTAGGATATTAAGTAAAGATCATGTTCCATGAAGATATTTAGTAAGTTTCCTACTGTAAAAATATCAAAACTTCATTTCTGATTAGTAATATGCATCGCTAAGAGCTTCATTTGAACAACTTTAAAGAGAATTTTCTCAATATTTAGATGTTTTTGCTCCCTCAGATTCCAGATTTTCATATATACGTATCTCAGACAGATATTGTCAGATCATAACAAATGTTTAAGAGTGAATGGTGAGTGTGTGTACCTGCGTCTTTAGCCCATCTGAGGATGGAGGTGACCTCGTTGCCCTTCTGCGAGCGACACACACCGTTGCGAGCGGCTGCACTCAAACCCACCGTGTTCAGGTTAGATTTGACTCCGCACAGATACGCTGTAGCCGTCGATGCGCTGTCAGGAATCTGAAAATCCACCGAATACACCTGAAAACACACACACACACACTCAGGGCCACTAACACTAAAACATGTATCTTCATTGAAAAAGAGTAGAAATATAATAAAATATGAACATTAGATGAACATTAAACAAAAGTGGTCCTGTGGAAATGAACAAATTAGTCAAAGCACTAACATTACTAAATAAATAAAAAAATTAAAATGACTAAAGGACATGAAAATGAATAAAAATGTAACTATAAATAGTATAATACACTTACATATATATATATATATATATATATAAATAATACTAAAATAACCATTTAACTACAATTAAATTATTAAAAACAGTTTTGTTAATTGAACTAAAGCTGAAATAAAATAAAGGACATAAAAATGATATTAAACTATAAATAGTATATATAATAAACAATATATAAATAGTAGTAAAATAACCATTTAACTACAATTAAAAGTTAAATGATTAAAAACAAACATTTTCATTCCCTGAACTCTGGAAACAAAACGATATCAGTTTAAGTTGAAGCAGTAAAACTGTTAACTAAATAAAATTACAAAACATTACTTAAAACTACAGTAAAATTAAAATGAAAGATTTTATATTTTAAATGTCAGTTCATCCAAAATATTAACATAAAACTATAATCATATGTAAGTAACATTAAAATAATAATTTTAGTAACACTATTTATGTTAACTGAAATAAACCTGAAATACAATACAATTTTTAATAATTCATGAAAATCTTAAAATAAACAAAACTTATAAATGTTGCCTTGGCAAGTAACTGAAATCAGTTTAAGTAGAAGTACTAAAATTATAATATATAAATAATAATAATAATTATAACTTAATATTATACAATTATAAACCTAAATAAAAATTATAACATAAATAAAACAAGTTTAAAACAACTAAAACTAAAACTGAAATAAAAATTAAACAGTACTGCTTAAAAGAAATCAAGCACATAACAAAATTATTAAAATGAAGCCTGAAAACATAAAAATAAAAAAATTAAAACTACAAAAGTATAAATATAAGACTAAAATAATTTAAATAAGAAAGTAAAACTATTAATGTTAATGTTGTTAATTGTTAATTGAAATAAAGCTGAAATAAATCAAATATAGCAGAAATGTTGTATTGGCAGCAAACTGTAATTAGTAAAATTACTAATTAGAAATAAATATGTTAAAATAAATAATAATAATAAATATTACAAATAAAAATTGTTGTGAAATTTTTTTTTAAAAAATGTAATAAAACTAAAACTGTAAAATGTATTTTTATTTTGAAAGTATTGATTTTAATAATGCTAAATTTAATAATTTGACATCCAAGACACTTTCAAAACTTTGAGCAGTCAACTTAACCAATGGAATGAGTTTGGGGGCGGGACTTTCTGTTTGACTGGCCAATGACAGGCTTCAGAATACCTTCGCGAGACCCACGTACGGGAAGGTGTCCATGTTCATGACGGTCTCCTCTCCAGAGCGCTTCTGTAGCTGACCCTTCAGGATCCGTGCGGCCGTGATGGTGGTCACTCCCATACCTGTCCAAAAACACATGATCCACACACTAACGTCTGATTGGCTGATTTGTGTGATGAGCTTTAAAGGGACAGTTCACTCAAAAATAAAAACGTGAACTATCCCTTTAAGACGAGGTAAACGCATTTGTATTCGTGTATTATTTTCTTACTTTCGTTTTGTTTTTATAACTGTACTGCCTTAATGGTTTGATGTTTTGTACTGTACTTAAAAAAAAAAAAACCAGCAAGAAAGATTTCGCGCTCCGAAGTCCGGATCTGAATCAAATGATTCGCGATTCACGCTCCGTAGTCTGAGTTTGAACAATGATTCGCGAACCGTCCTATCAGATTCAGATTCAATTCGTGAAATGATTCTCAAACCCGCTCCGAAGTCCCTATCAAATGATTTACTACACGCCATTTCTAGTCCCAATCTGAATCAAATGATTCGCGATCCGGTCGGAGCGCTTCGAAACAGCGAATCGTGGTTTACAAAGCACAGTTTCACCCACCACTACGTGCTTTTTGAAATCATTACAAAAGATGCCGCCATTCTTTTTTAAAATCTGGTTTTTGTTAGTGAATCACTTGAAATGATCGAAGTCACGAGTTTGAATCAATCGGAGCGCTTCCAGCGTAAATGACTCAGTTCGATTGAATCAGTTCGTCTGTTCATGTTTACGCGACGCTGTCAGCGCTAACACTGGCTCAGCTCGCTAGTTTTATGGCATTGACTCAAATAGTCAAAAAAAGTGTGATGTTTTACAAATAAAAAAATCAACATTTCCATTTCAAAAGCTGTTCATCTCACCGTCTCCCAGAAACAGCACGATGTTTTTGGCCACATTAGTGTTGTGTTTTCTGCTGAGAGCCGAACGCAGCGTGTTCTGAGCCGAACTCCTCCAGAACTCTGGCTTCTCCTCTTCAGCTGACAGAACCACAAACAGATCCACATCACTAAAACTAAAGTGACTGCAAAAGAGTTTCCGGTTATTGAAATATATCTGAAATATGATCAAATATAAACGTTTCATGAAAAACAAACCTAAACAAAAAAGAGACTGAATTAAACAAGCTGCCTACTTCAATTACTAAACAAGCAAAAAACATCACACAATATGTTAAAAGTTATAAATGAAAGTTACATAACTTATAAATAAGAACAAAGCTAAAAGGACAAAAGCATAAAAATGAACAAAATCTAAACCAATATTAAAATCAAATTTGTGCTGCAAAGATTAATCACAATAAATCACATCCAAAATAAGTTTTTGTTTACATGTGTACTGTGTATATTTATTTACATGTCTATATTTATAGTCAAATAATTTATATTATGAATAAATATAACATACCTATAAACATAAGCTGTTTTTCTGAAATATATACATGCATGTATAATACATATTTATATATATTATAATACATTTAAATATATTATAATACAATTACAAAAGCACATACAGTTACTAAAACTTTAAAAAATTAAAATGAAAATTTAAGGTTAATTCTAAATATTAACTTAATACTAATCAGTACTCAATACTACAACTGGCCTTTTACCGATAAAATGGTGAGCTTGATGACGTCATCCTTAAAAAAAACGAATTGTCGCATAAGTTTTGGTGTATCGCAAAAAAACCTGCGCTTAAGCTGTTTCCATACATAATTTCACCTATTGCGCAAATCATATGCAAATAGTCTGTTCTTAACCCGTTTAAGAAAAAAAAAAAACCTTAGCCCATTATTAAATTATGGAGGCCTGCATAAAAATAACAAGTTTAATGAGTTTTCATGTTTTTGCACTTTGTTATAGACTATACTCCAGCATCAAGCCATAAGCTATTCATAAGCATGTTGTTGTTTTCCTGATTCACATCACGCGCAGAGCTTGTGCGAACACAGAGAAAATAAAAGATATAAAATATATAAATAGGCCCACATGCCAAATATATTTTTCTAAATAAATAATAAATTAAGGAAACGAAAGACAGAAAACTGCAACAAATATATGCAGAAATTCAGTTAATAAGTTGTTTCAACTTTTATAAGGTGAAAAAAATCAAGTGATCCCGCCGGCGCCTCGACAACTTTCATCTTCCGAATAAAGTTAATATACATATTAAAGCAACATCAAATTAAGAAGTGTATGTCTGAGAGGTAACTCGTTGTAATTTCGAAGTGCTAAATATTTTTCCATAAAAAGTCCTTGGATGGAAACCTGATATGATCAGATCTGCGTGATCGGAGCACAGAGATTACATGTTAACCGCTAATCTATGACACACATACATCCAGACAAGACTCTGGAGTTTAATTTAAGACTCAATATGAACTCAGGTGTTTTCATATTAGAGGACAGATGAGGTGGAGCTGCTTCAGAACAGAGAAGAAGACAAGCACTTCTCAAACCAAAGTTACACCCTTGAGCGCAGGAACCCTTCAGAACGACTGGAGATGACTTTGATGAGGAGTGGATCTGATTCATTATTAAAACAGCTCAGAACTCAAACCCACACACTCTCACCCACTCTCTATCTGAATAACACAGCAGACACAGCACAGCCGAAACTGGCGCTTATTCATAGTGATGCATCTAAATGAGCATCAATATATGAAGAGTTCATTTGCAAAAACAGATTTCTAACACTTAAAAAAAATCATGTATATTCTTTATGCATTCCAGTTCATCTCAATCAAACTGCAATCAAATAAAAATACCTAACACAAAAAACAAACAATAAAAAAATGGACCTATCTGTTTTTGCAAATAAACTCTTCGTACACATGCAAACACATATGTGTGTATGTATGGAGAGTTTAATAAATAAATAATTCAATAACACTAGCACTAAATAATTATTGGTAAATAGATTTATACACTAGTGGGACTAATTGGGAAATATTATTACAATTTGAAATATCAGTTTTCTGTGTGAATGTGTGTTAAAGTGTAATTTATTTATTATTATTATTATTATTTATTTTCAGCATCATTACTCCAGTCTTCAGTGTCACACGATCTTCAGAAATCATAATAATATACTGATTTACTGCTCAACAAACATTTCTGATTATTATCAATGTTGAACACAGTTGTGCTGCCAGATATTTTTGTGGAAACTGGAATGCATTTTATTTTTTAGGATTTACTGATAAATAAAAAGTTCAAAAGACCTGTGCATAAAGAGTGAATGAAGACGTGACGAAGACTAATGACGGCGTCTCACCTGATCCAGAGCTCATGGACAGCAGAGAACAGAGGACTAACACACGGACAGCAAACATGACCAGACCACAGCCAGACACAGAAAACACCTCCAGAAGCAACTTAAACCATAAATGAGTGCAGACAGACGACCTCTGACCCTCCGGTGAGGTAAACACCGTCTCCACCAATCAGCACGCAGATCACAGACAATCCAAGAGTTCATGGACACTGAAAACACGTGTGCAAATGATCACTGATAAACACTAATGAGTGACTGCAAAAAAAATCACTTTCTTACTCAGCATTTGTGTCTTATCTCCAATACAAACATTCTTAAATCAAGATACATTTAACTTGAGAAACTGCTTAAAACAAGAGGAAACCTCTGCTAATGTGCTCAGGAAAACAAACTTAATTCAAAGAGATAATACCAGATGTTTGATGTTGTGTGTCACATTTTCCAAAAAACAAGACTTAATATTTCACATAATTTTCCTTCTCAAGTCGTGCATCTGGATTGAAGATGATTTAGATATTTGGGCTGCAAAACAAGACAAAAATACAAATAAAGTAAGTCATTTTGGCAGTGCATTGCCATAATATTACCGTAACTGTTTAAGGTTTGATGATCATTATTAGTGACTGATATGAAGATATTTATGAGTGTTTATGAAACAAGAGCCATAAAAGATGATAAAAAGCTTCGGATTAACATCAGACAGATGAGAAGTTTACTTGTGTAATGCAGATAACACACGTTTATCAAATAACTAACCATATTTCACTCACACAAATCTATTTCAAGAACACAAATCTAATCTGTGCCATATTTCCTCTTTTTGATGCTCAACACACACTGAACACTCAAAACACTAATAGATACTCATCTGAATGTTGCAAATCTGTCCTTTACAGACAGAAATGGAGTTTGACAGACCGACTTAAAGCAAAAAAAATAAACGTTATTGAGGATAACTTGAACAAGCGGCATCTTGATTCCTGTGCGAGACTTCTGTTTGGTTAGTCAATAACAACAAAGTGTGATGAACTCAACTGTAAAACGATTTTCTCTGCAAACCAATGTGTTCATGGTTATGGTAATGAATTAAAACCATATAAAAAGAAACAACAGTTATTAATATCAAGCAGAACGCGTCGGTTTTGTACTGGTAAAATAACTGGAAGCCGCAGAGACCGGAAGTCTCAAATTACAGAAGGCAGCAATGCTCTTACTGTACGTTAAAAATAAGGTGGGTAAAATAATAACTGATGAAATGAACCCAGTACATTCCTGACTATAGTGCTACACAGTCTGTAATCAAACTCAATTCCACATTCAGCTCAAGATAAATCTTGTTGGTAATTTTGCGCTGAAATAAGAAAATAAAACAGTCACAACATGCTTTTGTCATTTTTTCATTGCAATTCTTTATTATCTCTTCCAGTTTCAAATGTGAAAAGAGGCATTAATTTCTCTTAATTAAATACTTAAAGCAAAAAAAAAAAAAAGAAATATTTACATAATTTCATTTAACTATAATCAATAACTAGAGGAGGATAATTATACAAGCCGGGTGGTTAAACCACAAAGAAAAAGAAAAAAATTAAATACAGAAAAAAAAAAAAAAAAAAGCCAAAAAATTAATACATGGCATTAAAGTTAGCATTTTTATTGTTGGAAAACAAAACAAAAACAAAACATGTATTTACAAGTCGCTCTCAAGGGAGCTGAAAGGCATGTAGTATTCGTACTCTCACTCTCCAGCTTTTTTGTATTTATGTTTTTTCCTTTTAAACACTTATTTCTATATATATTTTTCAAGTCGTAATAATGATTTGTTTCGTAAAGTCCACAACAGGTGTGAAAGAGCGCATCCCCAAGCACTCCTCGTCACCCTCAAGTCTCTTTATTTCTCAAAGGTTTATTTTTCTCTGTGAAGTGTGATGATGTGAACCGTACACGGCTCGGGCCGGCAGAAGCGTCTCAGCAGCAGCAGCAAAAAGGTCAAAGTTTAAGGTCTCTAGCAAGTTCGTCGCACACGTGTCTCCCAGAACCGCCAACAAACACTGAAACACTGCGATTCGCATTTTTAATTCGTTTTTTTGTCATTTAAAAAAAAAAACAAAGTGTAGAAAAAAAGAGCTCGGAACACTCCACTAGAACTAAACCAAATCCAAGAAAACGAAAAAAAAAAAAAAGAAGAAAAAATCCAATCCTCCTCGTTACAGCAACACTCACACAATCAGTCACGCAAAACCACATCAGCGCCCATGAATATATATATATATATATAAAGGGTTACGGAACGAAAAATAAAACTCTGAGCAGCGTTCTGTCACCAGGAAGTGACATCATAAACAAATGAGTGATGTCATCGATGTCCGTCTCCATTGGCGGTGGCGGGAGCAGGAAACAGGAAGTAGCAATGCTAACGGCTAAAATTCTGAGCAGATAAGGCTTGTCATCCTCTAATACTTTATTTCGTTTCAGTTCAACGGCTTTTTTTTTTCTTTTTCTTTTTTGCGCAAACGGAAAGACAAAACAGAAAGTAAAAAGGTGTTGATAAAGCTCCTAAATGTTTCATTCTCTCTCTTGTTTTCAAAATATATATTTTTATATTATTTTTGCCCTCCACGTCAATCATCTGCGTGGCGGGCGTGGCCTATGCTCTAGCTGTTGTCTGATTCGTCCTCAGCCTCACGCAGCCAGGTGAAGAAGGCGGTGACGGATTTGAGGGCGACGCCCTTGCCCTGCTGCTCGGTGGGGTCTTTGCTGGACTCCCATCTGTAAAAGCCCTCCTCTTTGATGACGTCCTCGTCGTATAAGACGTCAAAGAACATGCGCAGCAGATCTGCAGAGAAACAGGATGTTAGTGATGAACAAAGAGATGATCGCATACAGTCAAAACAAAATGTGTTCAGACACCTCCTACATTACTCACATTCTCACTGTTTATTCACTCTAGCTGAGAGAATGATAATACAATATAACAAGAACTCAACTGTGTCAGAACAAATTCATCTTGATAATTTCAAATAACTTTGATAGAAAGGTATGTAATGAATTGGGTTGAATAGCTGTCAATTTAAAAACACAATTATATAAAACCAATTCAGCTC
>JAUMHE010000019.1:1879558-1890788 GCA_032359235.1 Enteromius mattozi
ATATTTCACAGCCACTACATCTTTTTTTTTTTTTTTTTTTCTTCTTTTTCGTCTGAGGCATTAATATTTCTTAGTAAATAATAAAGAATCAAGAATGGACACCAACCTGTTTGTTCCTCAGTATCTTCATGTTTTATTCTGGACGGTTCTGGATCACTCATGTCTTCAATCTCCTCTTTAACTTCGGTACCTGTCATGTAGGATGATGTGAATATTCCTCACTTTTTAACCCAGTTAAAGCACAAACTCTGCCCACCACAGATCACAGTGATGTCCTATACACAGTTCAGCATCAGCAGCAAAGGCTTAACTTCTGTTAACCACATACAGGTGACGTTATTACACAATTACTGACAGAATTGTACATTTTGAAGAGTAAAAATCAATAAGTACTTATCACATAAAGTAATGATCTTGTAGTTTGTCTCAGTCTGTTGACATACAATGAAATGTGTTTAATGTGCCATTTTCCAGAAGATCTCAGACATCATCAGAATGAACGAGGTGAAAACAGCAGCAACTCAGTTAAAAGTATTGGCTCTGTTTCTGTCAGACTATTTCACTATGGGATTGTTTTTCTTAGTTGTTTTGCACTATACTCATTGTTATTATATACGCAGATACAATTAATTTGATAAAATGTACAAACACTTCTTGTGCCAATAAAGTTCCTAATTGAGACTTGGCTCATTCTGACAACATTGGATAAATATATTAAGTAGTTTCTTAACAGCAGACCTGTGGTAGCACATATTTAATGTGCCAAAGCTACTCTCTGTCATTCACTTGTTACTGCTTTACCGGGTCATGATCATTTAAATGAATGATTTATCATCCATATAAATTACTGATCAATATTTTACTGATAAATAGAAAAAATAGAACAATAGACAAAATAGAAACAAACCTGTTTGTTCCTCTGTATTTTCATATTTTAATCTGGATAGTTCTGGATCACTCATATCATCAATCTCCTCTTTAATAAACTCAGTATTTTAAAATATATGTCAGATTTCAGCACTCAATTCTCTGCTTCTCTGCTCTTTGTCGTGTTCTTCTTCTAGTGTTTTAAGGAGGTTTGAACAAGGTGCATTAACGCCACCTACTGACATGGATTTAGTAATTATGACATTTTTCTCTCATTTCCCAAATTCTCCTGAATCTGGAAAAGATGTCTTCCTTTTGACCCACAATTGATATCACTCACGCTTTACTTAAAGCTAAATTAATTTATATTTGTAGATGATTTCATGTTTTCTTTGCTAGGAAGTCTACTCCCTTATCACCACCCACACCCACATGTGCATGTAGGCTACCCAGAGAATTTTACCACTATCCTTAACTGCCTTATTCTAAATAAGCATTGTAAAAGTCTCACCAAGCTTCAGATTTACCTCTTAGTAGGCTAGTAGGCTTCAGTTCTCGCTGGTTGAACTTCTTTGACCCCCTTTAGAGCTAGCATGATAGCTAATAATTCAGTATCAGTAGTAAAAACAGACACACGATCTGATAATCTTTTTGCCATTTTTAATTTTAAATGTAGGAATAAATGCATTTCTGTATTATCATCTGTATACTGATTTTACTTCAAAAAAGAAAAATCGAGAACGGACAAAAGCCAGGTAATTTCTCAGTATCTTCGTGATTAATTCTGTATGATTCTGGATCACTCATGTCGTAAATCTCCTCTTTAATAAGCTCAGTATTTACCATAGTATGTGTCAGATCAGCTGTTACTTCTGGATTTTGCCTCTTGATGTAAATATTTCCATGAAAAGCTGAATAAAGTCAAACTCTCTCAAACATCTCTCACATGAGAAACGAAAATACATGGCATCGAGGGAAAATAGTATACATAAAAAAAAAAAAATCACAACATTTATGTAGTGTCAGCAATATAAACGAATAGTAAAGAAAATGTTGTTGTTGTTTTTTTTTCATGTTTGCTGTTGCAGACAGCTTAATCTTCTGAAATGACAGTCAACATCCACATAACTGCATATGAGTACAATTGATACAGTTTTATAGATTGTCAGTGATTAAGATTAATCTATATAAAGGTAATTTAACAAATACATATTCTCATGTTGCGTGTGTGTGTGTAGGCTATTTTTATCAATGTGTTTTTGCAATGCAGCATGCATTTTTCTACACTTTTACCATTTTAAAACTACATTTTAAAACTATATTATATTAGGTAAAATTCACCTACCTGTGATGATTAGCCTGCTCAGGTGTGTTTGATCAGGGTAGCTAAACTCTGCAGTGCATTCCAGGGTAAGATTTGAGAAACCCTGTTATAGATCCTATATTCTCATTCAATTTAGGCCAACTATCCAGTTAAACAATGCTATCAGTCTCAGATTTCAAGTTTCTAGTTTTATGCACTAAACTCTGCGTAACTCCAGCGTGTTAAACATTCGGGGCGCATTTAAACGGCACTCAGTTAAACGTTACGGCTCTGTTTCTGTCACACACAGCTCCCTATTTACAGAAAATCTCAGACATCTGGGGACAAAGATTTGCCCTTAATGTGTGCATTTGCTATTAACATATGGAGCATTTTGATGGTTACACTTTAGTATATAAAATGGCTTCATAGGGTGGTTGCTTATTTCTATGTAACCCAGGGTTTTATAAGCATAAAATAGGGCACAGGTTATATTATTCAGTAAATAACTAATCAGAAATCCATTTCATATACAATCGGTTCTGTCTTCTGTCGCTGCATGTCCATGCTGTTTTTCCATTGTGTGCGTTTATCTACGGCAAAAATGTATGTCCCTGTCTGTGGGCAGTTTGCTTAGTAAATGAAGCCCAATGTGTCTTTATCATTAAACTGTTGAATTTTACTATTTTTTTGTACAGGTGAAACTTATTTAAAATGGAATATGTGAAGAAAAAAATATCTTGAAAATGCATCTTGTGTTTTTTTTCCTATCAAACCAAATGAACTATACTTTAAAAACACATTTTGACAAAACTAAAACATTTAAAATGTGGCTTTTTGGCCAGGTTTAAAACATGAAAAAGTGCACTTTTAGATAAACAAGGCAACATTTGTGGAGGAACAAAAACAAAGTTCTTTAAGACCCATGTGATTTCTTCTAGCTAATAAACAAAATGCAAAAGAAGAGGCACAGGAGCCAACTGTTTCTGTCAGTGGTAAGTTTTAATTTAAAACATTAGCCCACTTTTAACGTAAGAACGAATGAATCTGTAGAAAACGTTTGTTCAGTCTGACACAAAACAGTCGCTTAATGTGCTGACTGAGTGAAACTCTTCACACTGAGTACAGTGATACGGCTTCTCTGCAGTATGAACTCGCTCATGATCTTTCAGCTGTTCAGACTCAATTTTGTCACAATATGAGCCTGTCTTTCTCCAGTATGAATCCTTTGGTGTCGTTTCAGATTACCAGTTGTAGTAAAGCTCTTCCCACACTCACAACACACCTGATCTCTCACTTCATCATGTATTTTCTGGTGCAGTTTACAACTGTCCAGCCTTGAAAAACTTTTTCCACAGAAAGAACACACATGAGGCCTCTCATCAGAATAAACTGTCATGTGAGTTTTTAGATGTGCTGATAATATAAACTTTTTATCACACTGATCACAGCTAAATGGCTTTTCTCCAGAGTGAACGTGCAGATGATAACTGAGACCTGATGCTGCAGTAAAACTCTTTCCACACTGAGTACATGTGTATGGTTTCTCTCCAGTGTGGATTCTCATGTGCACTTTGAGGACTCCTTTCTCTCTGAAACTCTTTCCACACTGTGAGCAGGTGTGCAGATGTTTAACTTTTTTTCTTGAGGTTTTGACTTTACAGTGTTCCTCCTCCACTTCATTCACCTCGTGTCTTTGCTGTTTTAATTTGGTCCAGTCTAAAATAAACAAATGATGTGGTTAAAATCAGTGGAACTGAAACCAAACAAGGCCACATATTTATCTGAGTATCAAGGATAGAATCTTTGATGTGCCAAAGGTTAGTTCTGTCATTCCTTGTTAATAAAATTAAAATGTGGACATGATCATCTAAATGGCAATTTATAATTCCTGTTACTCATTGCACAGGCACCAAAATCTCAAAGGCTTTAATGTTTCTCAGCAGTCAGTAATGAAGAATCAAGAAATGACACTAACCTTTTTGTTCCTCAGTATCTTCTTGTTTTATTCTGGATGGTTGTAAATAACTATTGTCTTCAATCTCCTCTTTAATATACTCCATCTTTACCACAGTATGTCACAGACTTCAGCTGCTGTGTCGCCGATTTTGTCTTTCTCTTGTAGGATGATGTGAATATTTCTCACCCTTTTAACCAGTAAAAGCACAAACTCAGCCCACCACAGATTACGTATAATGATTTCATTGGTCAAGTCAATCACAGTGGTCACCTACACAACACTGAAAGAAATCCAGTACAAACCTGTGATAAAATGTTGAAATTAAAAATGTATATTATTTCACTCTTTTAAAACAACAGCATAGAACAAACCTGTCTAAATGTCAAAAGATTGTTTGCCTGTGACTCAAGAAGTATCAAAGATATCTCAATATGATTTAGATTCTAGTTCTTAACATTTTATTGAATTATTGTAAAGCTCTAAATGGTTCAATCACTGTTATATGGGAATAACATAATAAGTGTCTCTATGATTCAACGGTTGAATTTTTACACATTTTTCTACAGGTGATATTTATTTAAAGTGGAATGTCTGAATAACAAATAATCTTGAAACTGGAAATTGTGTTTTTTTTTCTATCAAACCAAGTGAACCATACTTTAAATATGAAGACAACAAAAGAAATGTTTAAGAACATTTATGTATTTCTTTAATCAGAAACAGCTGTATACTGAATCCATTAAGTCATAATGTTTTGGCTTACTCAAACAGTTCTAACTAAAACATTTTAGAAAATCATAAACCTTGCATTTCAGTTATGTTACATATAACTGGTTTGAACAAAAACAGCAGACAGACTTAATGAAAATGCTCATTTATATCAATGTTAATTTTGATGTCAAAACATGAGTGCAGGTATAGTTTCTGTATTGAATTGTATTTTTAATGTACTTTAGCCTGAGATAAAAGATTAAAAACTCACATCAATAGGTGATTATCACATTAAGTGATGATCCTGTAGTTTGTTTTAGTCTGTTGACATACAATGATTAATGTGCCAATTTACAGAAGATCTCAGACATCATCATAATGAATGAGGTGAAAACAGGGAACTATTGTCTTCTCAGCAGCTCAGTTAAACGTTATGACTTTGTTTCTCCACTCTTTGTTGTTTTTCCACTCTTCTTAATGCAGTAATGCAGCAATTTCTTTGACATTAGGAAATTACACCAGATATTTAGTTTTGTTTGCTGATGGGAAAATAGTAATTTCAGTGTAGGCTAAACAGTAAACAGCCTACTACGACAAATAAAAATGAAAAGTCATGGCATTGATACGTGTAAATAGACTTAGGCCATATATAATTGTATAAACTGGGAACCACTGATATAGGCTATTTAAAGTTTAAGTTACCATGTTTCACAGTCAACACGTTTTTTAGCTAGGTTCAAAACTTTTAGATAAACAAGGCAACACTTGTGGAGATAGAAAAAAAGGGTATACACCCGTGGGATTGCTTGTATAGATATAATTACAAAAGAAGAGGCAGGAGAGCCGACTGTTTCTGTTAGTGGTAAGTTTTAATTTAAAATATTTGTATTAGCCCACTTTTATCACAATAAAATGTTGGATACAGTTGGCTAAAGTTGCTATGGATACTATGTTACTCTTTAATATATTGATGCCATCTAAAGGAAAATGCTGGTAATACAGACATATCTCTTATTTAACCCATATTTAACCCACAGTGCACTGATCATAGTCTTGAGGTAAAAACGTGACTTTTTGATTTTAATGCTGCAATATAGCCTATAACAAAAATAAAGAAATAAATGGAAATATATTTTCTAAAACCAAATATCAAATACTTGTTTATTTTACACTGAATAATCTCTCCTAATGAGACTTAGTGGTGATAGTCTGACAGTCTATTGTTGTGTTTACTGCCTGCGAACAAAAATGTCTGACTAAAATACTATTATAGTACAAAAGAGCAATAAAATAAGATGAAAATAATCAGATGTCAATTAAATAATTTTATTTGCATCATTTCACAGAGCCTGCAATGTTTATGTTGCAAAGAAATTTATGTATAGGTCTATATAAATATGTTTTATGTAACATAAAAGGCATACTTTTACAATAACACACAATAATTTTACAATAATATTTTTTAACAATACAAATGTTACAATAATTAATAAATACTGCTGTAGCGGGTCATGCATTCTGTATCTTCCATACACTGATCGATATATTATAGCGAAACAGTAAAAATTAAGAATCCTGTTTGTTCTTTAGTGCCTTCATGTTTTATTCTGGATCACTCATGTCTTCAATCTCCTCTTTAACAAACTCCCATCTTTGCCACAGTATCTGACAGATTTCAGCTGCTGCACCTGGACTCTCTGTAGGAGGATATAAATATTCCCAACTCGCTGAAAAGTCAGCAGTTCTCTCTTATCTCCTCATTCATGTCAGATCTTCTGTAAATTGGCACATTAAGCACATTTCATGGTGTGTCAACAGTCTGAGACAAACTACAAGATCATCACAGATAAAAATCTATTACTGATTTAAATACTATAATAGACTAACACATCGATTAAAAAAACCCCAATCAGCTGTCAGTGAAATGGGAATTTTTTCTGCATCATTACAGAGCCTATGCAGCTTTTATGTTGTAATAAATAAAAAATAAATATCTCACAAACTAGGGTCAGAAACTGAACTGAACATGAATATTTGTTCGCTCTGACAGAGAACAATGCTTTTTCATTTGAGTCAGAGATCCTGAGGGGAACTCTCTCCATGCTCAGTACAGCGATACAGTTTCCACACTCATGACATCTTCTCATTATGTGTTTTCTGATGCTGCTTACAGCTATATAGTCTCGAAAAGCTCTTTCCACAGAAAGAACACACATGAGGCTTCTCATCAGAATGAACTATAAGGTGAGTTTTTAGATGTGCTGATGATATAAACTTTTTACCACACTGATCACAGCTAAATGGCTTTTCTCCAGAGTGAATGAGCAGATGTTTTCTAAGAGTTGATGCATTTTTAAAGCTCTTTCCACACTGAGTACAGTGATACGGCTCCTCTCCAGTATGAACCCGCTCGTGTGTTTTCAGGCTTCCAGACCGAGTGAAACTCTTGTCACAATACGAGCACTTGTAAGGTTTTTCTCCAGTATGAATCATTTGGTGACGTTTCAGATCTACAGCTTTAATAAAGCTCTTCCCACACTCACAACACACGTGATCTCTCACTTCAGTATGTTTTTTCTGGTGCTGTTTATATCTCTCGAGTCTCGAAAAGCTCTTTCCACAGAAGGAACACACATGAGGCTTCTCGTGAACTGTCAGGTGTTTTCTTAGCTGTGATGAAGAAATAAACTTTTTATCACACTGATCACAGCGAAATGGTTTTTCTCCAGAGTGAACGTGCAGATGATAACTGAAACTTGATTCTGCAGCAAAACTCCTTCCACACTGAAGGCATGTGAACGGTTTCTCTCCAGTGTGGATCCTCATGTGTTTCTTAAGGTTTCCTTTTCTGTTGCAACTCTTTCCACACTGTGAGCAGGTGTACAGCTCTTTGGCGTTTTGTCTTGAATCTTGTATTTCACATTCTTCCTTTTTAACTTCAATCTTCAATATTTGCTGTTTTTCTTCAATCCAGTCTAAAATAAACCACATATGTGTTGAAAATCAAGAGAACTGGATCTTTGTTACATAAATGTTTCTCAGCAGTCAATAATGAAGAATCAAGAATGGATACTAACCTGTTTGTTCCTCAGTATCTTCATGTTTTATTCTGGATGTTTCTGGATAACTCATGTCTTCAATCTCCTCTTTAATAAACTCCATCTTTAACAGAATGATATCTGCTCCTGGATTTTGTTTTTCTCTTGTAGGATGATGTGAATATTCTCCAGTATTTATAGGTGAAGGGCTTCACTGTAGGTGTGATGTGATCATTGTCTGATATTGAGACCCACCAGATCTGGAGAAACCAAAAATGAACCCTTATTTACACATATGGAGTTTAACCTGCTATCCCACCCATACTGTAAAGTACAAATATACAAGCAAATATACTTCTGATTAAGGTCAAACTCTCTTAATAATCGTATCTATCACCATCTCGCAAAGCTCCATATAGAATTATATCAAAACATTTATGCATTTGTAACTGCAGGTTAAATGCATTCATGTCTTGCATTAAACTATTTAAATATGCCAGATAAAAAAGCTTTATAAAGGTAAAAATGCCTATAAAGGGTAGAAATTACTTGCTGAAAAGATTAATTTATAGCACTGCTGTGAACTGACCATGCTGCATATCAAAAACATTAGGAGTCAGCTGTCCACTGCAATCCTGCAGCACAACACACAGTAAAATCTCAACTATTAATTGCTTAGTGATTATTTGCACATAATTCACTGGTAATCGTAAATATGATTTTAACTTAGAATCAGGATTTCTCAACCATAACGAAGACAAAAATATTAAGCATGTTGGTTTTATTGGTTATTTATTATTTGAAGGGGCGTTGGGTCTGGTTAGCTTTGACACAATGTGAACACTGATGCTTCAGCGCGAGAGCATCTCTGCTCGTGTCCGAGAGAACTGCGCTCGAAACACTGCGCGGAGAGCGGACACGCGCAGACAGTGAACGATGAGCCGGAAAACAGAGAATGACAGAAGTGAAAATGCACTGATTATAACAAAGAATCACAAGTTTAACGCAAAAGCTTAGGGCACCGTTAAAGGGGCTAACGTTACAGTAAATCGTGAACTGGTGAAATAACAAAACGAGTGAGTATAGCGAGGGTATAACAAACAGCCCTGGGCACAAAGAAAGCATACGACTACACCACTGCTCTGTGCATTACACATATCACACTCCTTACCTTTTTCTCTGTTCTAACAGTGTGTCAGTGCATAATCCTCTTATTCTTCTTCTTCTGGCTTTTTTTTTAATGTCGGTTGGCAAATAAACAAAAGGTGCATTCTCGCCACCTACTGAGCTGGAGTGTGGAACATTGCTTGAGTAGGAAGAAAGACATGCATATATATATATATAAGCATAAATAATAACAAAATGTAAAAAATAAACAAATAGATTGTAATAATAACTATAGATTGACTTCTAAATCCCATTAAACAGGTTTACTTTTCTTAAATACTTTTAAAAGTAATGCATTACAATATTGTGTTACTCCCTTTTTATGGGAAGCATTGCGTTATGTTACTTTTGCGTTACTTTTTAAATATGGGCAGAGCTTGAGTGTTTTTAATATAAGAAGTTCTATTTATAGCAAATGTAAAAGCACACCAAAAAGTTCATTGTAATTCATTTTGATGAATACTACAAGTTCAAGTCATTCTCAAAAAACTGCTGAAGTTTTTTGAGCATGAGATGCACACTAATGCACATTCTCATTTAGTCTAGAACTAAACTGTATTCACACACCGCACACAATGCCTCTGTATTTCTGATTTCTCCCAACATGGAGTCAGTAAATAACAAAACAAAGTAACTGGTGTTACTTTTTTGAAAAAGTTATATTACTCTAAAACTAAAAAGTAGTGCTTTACTTTACTAGTTACTTGGAAAAAGCAATATTATTACATAACTCATGTTACTTGTAATGTGTTACCCCCAACACTGTCTACCAGAATTCCCTTTTCATTTTGATAAACAGTGCAATATATATTAATACACGCTCTACAGTTTCTGCTAATCCACAAGGCAAAGTCTGGTAATAATTGTATCTTCTCTTCTACTTCCTCTTTCACCACCAATTTTGTTTTGAATCCGATTAGGATGTCTTCCTTTTTCCTACTTGCCATTTGCCTTTCATAGCTGTTCTAATTACAGCCTTTGCTCCTTCTTTACAAAGTGGAACGTTCATTTCTATAACAGATTATAGATATTATAGATAACTTCAACAATGATAAACTTTTTCATCTACTCCGACATGTGCTGGTACCCCCAAGAAATGTATTTACCATGTATATATTTAAACGAATTATATGATATCTTGTCTTTTTTGTTCATTTCTACCAGTAAGGCGGGAATAGGAGAAACAGCACCACAACATATTCGTAGTGCCTGTGATTGAATCATTTCTATTTTATGCAGCAATGTTTTGGATGCAGACCTATATGCTATACTTCCATAATCTATGGTTGACCTTATTAGTGCACAATAAAGTCTCTTCAGCGAATGACGTCTTGCCCTCCAATCCACACCAAACACTAAACTCAACATCTTAAAATATTTAATACTTTTTTTTTTGTATTTTTTGCATTTCAAACCCTCAGATATCTTAACACACTCACCTGTTCAAAAGGTTTATGTTAAATTCTGTAATAATTTTATCCCCGGTGAATGAATATGCAAGGGTTTTATATCCTAATGTTAAGGTGCATTATCGCCACCTACTGTATTGGAGTCTGGACCAGAGTTGACACATTTACTTAAAAAAAAAAAACATCCTTTAAATTCTCCTAATCGGCTCTGTTCTCATAAGATAAAGAAATAAACTCTCTAATCCATAAATAAATATATATTTTAAGCTTTAACCAGATAAAATATATTACTGGATAAATAGCTGACTAAAATACTAATACATCAGTAAAAACCCCCCACACATAATCAGCTGTCAGTGAAATGTAAATTTTATCTGCATCATTATACAGAGCCTATACAACGACTATGTTGCAGAAAAATAAATATCTTACAAAAAAGACACGAATTTTTTTCACTCTGACAGAGAACAATGCTTTTTAATAAGAGTCCCTAGAGATCTTGACTGAGTGAAACTCTCTCCACACTGAGTACAGTGATACGGCTTCTCTCCAGTATGAACTCGCTCATGCTTTTTCAGGTTTTCAGACTCAGTGTCTCAATACGAGCACTTGTACAGTTTTTCTCCAGTATGAATTCTTTGGTGCTGTTTCAGATCACCAGTTTTAGTAAAGCTCTTCCCACACTCACGACATCATCTCATTATGTGTTTTCTGATGCTGCTTACAGCTATATAGTCTCGAAAAGCTCTTTCCACAGAAAGAACACACATGAGGC
>JAUMHE010000019.1:1892758-1905010 GCA_032359235.1 Enteromius mattozi
ACAAGCCAACAGTTTGGTGACGCTGTCTGAGTCTTACGTCATAATTTTTTTATTATTCACGGTAATACCGTATACCGAGGTAAAATAGGGAGGTTTGACGGTATCAAAATTTGGATACCGCCCAAGCCTAAAATATATAGAATTTTTTTTTTGTTATATTACCAATTTTTAGATATTTATTAGTTAGGATGTGGTTGACAGAAGAAGACAGACAGACAGAGAGCCTGCGAGTCAACCAGAGATTTAAAAAATTAATTAAACTCTAGCAAGTGCAAATCTTAGCACTATATGCATTACAAACTCTAATAACTCAAACACAGACTCAATCTCTCAGAGGCAGACCCTGCGTCAACACGAAGGAGGATCGAAAATGTCACCATTTTCCAAACACACACGCACTCAGACACGTCTGCTGTGGGATCTTCATCAGACAAGACAATAGAAGTTTGTACCTTCTGCGCCAATGGACACCAGTTTGACTCCTTTGCTGGCGATGAAGTCCAGCGCTTTGTTGACGTTGTTGATCTTGTGAACTCTCATCTTGCCTCTTTCAGGTTTAGGTAACCTCTCCCCTGCACAAAAAAAACACGAGGACTTCTAACAACCCTTCCATCAGATGACCACAAACAAACCCTCGGTTAAACATTAGCTCAGCGGAAAGCTGAATATGAGCTCGAGGCTTCTGGGTAAATGAATGAATGAATGAATGAATGAATGAAGTTTGCAGCTCACTGACCTGAGATGACCTCTAGGAGCAGCATGAGCTTGAGTCCATCTCTGAAATCCTCCTCGATGTTTTCGATCTGCGTTCCTGCCTTTCGCAGGTGAGAGTTGCACCAGGCCGTAAAAGTCTAGAACAAACAGGAAATGATGTCAAAAAAAAGTGGAAGCAAGGTCAGGGAAACAGGAAACGGGCTGCGCTCTCCAGAGTGCAGGAATGCTCAAGATGTTTGCTCAGGAAACGGGCGGGAAGATCAACATGCATTTACAATTTAATAAAGTCAATAAAGTTTTATGGTTTTTGCCTTAGTTAACTACAATACAATATTTTCATTTGATATAAATATTAAATTACATGAACTGAAAATTAATAATGTTGCCTTGACAACTAACTAAAGTAAAAAATAAATATTAAAATGGCTAAAATGAAAGCTAAAATAAAAGAAAAATAAAGCCAAATACTAAAGAAAGCCAAAAAAAGAAAGCATTTAAAAATATATAAATATTAAAGATTGCATTACTAAAATTAACATGAAAACAAAAGCTGAAAATATTTTTAAAAAAGCTAATTTAAAGATGCAATAAATATATCATAGTATACAAATAATAACAAAATAAAACGGCTCTACACTTACACCCCCTATTAAAGTCTAGACTACCCCCCCCCCAAAAAAATGTATACGTTTGAAAAAAAAAAAAAAGTGACTTTTTGCTCCAACTGAATGATCACAGCAGCTCAACATGAAGCAGCAAGAACAGACAGAGACAGGCATCAGATCACACTGGGAAAGGGGTTTCTAGGCCTGCAGCCTGAAACACAAAGACGCCATTGAGTTTAGTGGATAATGAGCCCCTTCAGCACCCCCTTCCCTCGTACGACAGGCACCTACCCGGGACAGGCCCACCACAAAAACAATTCAGCCTTCACACACACACACACACACACACAAACCAGTCAGGACCTGAGCCGGACGGCCACATCCACACTGTCAACAAACGCCAGAAATACCTCTCTGCTCACACAGGGGCTCAGTGTGTGTGTGTGCGTGCGTGTGTGTGTGTGTGTGGGAAAAGCCCTGTGGGATGTCTGTGATTAGTTGGGTGTGGGTGACATCATTCCATCCAAGTCAGAAGAATTAGAGAGGAAGAAATGCCACACATGCATGCATTTATGTGCCACTTTTGGCTGGAGTTATAATGAAACGCACAACATTGATGCAAGCACTTCACAAACACTTGGTTTCATCATGCTTGCAAATAAATATGGAAAAACTATGCTTTTTTATTCCATTTATATTTTAATATAATACAATAAATAGACAATTTACAATACTAAAAAAACTAACTATTTATTACTATTTTTACACACTTACAGACACCTAAATATAATATCAACAATAAACTTATCTCTGCTCCAATATCAGAATAAGAATAATTAGTAATGAGAGCGTTGGAGGCATCCTGGAGTTTGGGAACTCTCTGGGTTGCAGTGAACTGCCCCTCCCTGCTCAAGAACACACACGAGATGAAGCTGATCGTCTCACACTTCACACACTCCTGCAGCTGTGAGATGAACAGGTGAGGGTGTGGTGATCTCACAGGAATGAGCTCAACACACACAACACCATTTCACAATCTCCATCCGGCCGGCTTTCTATCGCTTCCTTATGGATTTGAAGTTTACAAACCAGTGTCCAGGGAAGGGTTTACATTAAGAGTATTAAAAAATAAATAAATAGAACTAAATTATTTAAGTAATACAGTGTAAAAGTGTAAAAAAAGTAGTAAACTAATAAGTTGAATAAAATAAATATAGAATTAAATTGTTTAAATAAAAAAAAGATTATGAATTAATATTTATATGAATCTATATATTTTTTAATATTTATAAATAAAATTATACATGTACTGTGCAAAATGTAAATTGATTAATATTTTATATATAAATCAAATAAAAACAAATATATATTTTTTAAATGTTTAAATAAAAAGACAATGATACCATGTAAAAATATATTTTATATATATATAATAAATAAATCATAAAAATAAATTATGAAAATAAATACATATAAACTATACTACAGTGAGTAGACAAAAGTGATAAATAGTATAATAGAAACAAAGTATTTCCCCAACAAAATTTCTTTATACATGAAAAACAAAATGGCACAATGGTATTTTGTGGATTATTTTATGGTCATATATAGACAGAGTCTGTATTATAGGATCGCTGCAGAGGCTTTTTACAGAAGTATCTGTGACTCAGGCTGGACTCGACCTGCAGAGGTTCAGGAATATACAGATATATGAGTCGATATACTGGTAATTAAGACTTTCTCTGCACTGAAATGTCACAAACTGCTCGAGCAGGGTTCATGCTCCTAGAGGAGACGCCTGCAGGAATATTTGCGGCGGTAATAAGCGGTTTCCTCATTCTCTGCGAGCTCTAATGTGTTTCCGTCTGTGAGATGGCCATCAGATCAGCATCACCTCCCGCTCTTCACACATACTCAATAAAACCAAACCTGTGCACCGCAGCCGAAAGCACATTATTACCTACAAATTACTAGAAGCAAAACTGAGATGTTAAATCACAGCAAACTCAGGCAACCGCAAGATGACTTCCAATAATGTCAAATTTGTAAAAAAACAAGCTTTAAAATAAGAAATGATCTAAAAAAGGGAATTTAAAGTGCTTTTTATAGACCTGAGATGAAAATTAATTGTTAACTAAATGCATAATAAAAAACCTTGAAATAAATGTGAGCTTAATTAGCACTAATTAAAAACTAATGAGCTAAAATTGCAATGTAATTTCTAAAATTATGGACATTTTTATTATATTGTTTTTAAATTATTTTATTATTGCCACTAGTTTCTGTAAATGAAAAAAGAGAAAAGTTTGAAAATGAGTAGTTTTGTAAATTACAGCAGAAACATCAAAAAGTTTAACACAAAATACAGTCAAAAAGGTGCAAAAGCACATGAATCCCTTGCACTCCGCGGGACGTCCTGACAGGGTTGTTCCTGGGTCAGAAAAGGTCTTCGGCGGTGGCGACTTTTAATCCACCTCGAAAGCGTTTCGGAAGGCATATACTCTGAGAAAGTGCATGAAGTACCCAGGTGTAAACAGGCAGAAAGAGAGTGTTCCCTCTGTTCTTTCTCTCCCTCAGTTAACAAGAGCGCCTTCACAAGCTCAGCAGCCATTATATCACATGAACCAATCAAATACGAAAAAATTTGTTTTGGCAACCACCAAAAACTTGTAAATGAAGGAAAAACCCTGCCTGAGATCTGGAGCTACAGCACAGACAGTTCCAAGAAATCTACACTAAAACGACAGACCAGAGAATATCAACTATTCAACCAGCTTCACATTAACTCCAACTATCTGCCCAATCTGAGCGACAGCAGCAGAGGAGGAAAAGAGGAGGACAGGAAGAGAGCGAGGGATGTCCATGAAGGAGTTGCCCTCATGGATGCCATGTTTATTTGTTGTTGTTATTTATAGCACTTCCTGTCTTTGTGAGACTCCGGTTTCTCATTCAGCCTGCAGGAATGTTAACCCTCGCAGTGGCCCGGGACGGTACCTCCTCAAACAACCAGTCATTAGACACCTGCAGAAATGACTTTTAACTCAGACACAGATCAGATTCCGTCACACAAGTGAAATCAACACCGGATCACAGTTTTCCGCATCTGTTCCTCACCGCTTCCAAATGTGTTTAAATCAGATACATATCTGATATCTGGACATCAGGTCCATGTCTAAACACACATATCTGATTCCCACTGGAACAGGGCAAAAGAGACAATTACCTGCAAAGTTACCTGTTATTGGATGTTTTATTATAAAGCAGAGAAACTCTCACACACTGTCTGTAAATTTACTGTTAATATTGTACTTTTAGTTATACTGTAAAATACCATTTTTAATATATACAGTACTTTTTATTCCGTTCAATATTTTAAGTATTAGTGATAAAAATAATAATAATAATAATAATAGTAGAAAGAATAACATACTACTACTACTACTGCTACTACTAAGTTTTTATTTATTAATTTCTTTATTCATAACTTATTAATTTAATTTAAAAGATGTTTTAAAAAATTTATAAATGAAGCATGAAGTGAATTTTGCAGAATAATTTAACTATTAAGAGTTCAAATAAGCTATCAACACATTATGTAACATCATATCTGGTTAAAATGCCAGAAATAAACACGTCTGTGGTCGTGTACTTGCGTAGAGCATGATTCAATCCTTACGACAAGAGACCCCACCTAGAAATAACCTGTGATTGAAATGTGTGAAATTAAAAGGCAACACAAAGTGACAGAAGAGCTGACTGAAGAATGCTGGGCAGGAGTGTCTGACTCGGGGAGAATTCGTTCAGGAATTGAAATCATCCCAATATGGCACGAGAGTGATGTTAAGAATGCCAGACACGCATGTCACGCACAGAGAGAGAGGCTGGCCAAACAAATCAAGAGTGTTTGTTTGAAGAGCGAGAGTGAGAACACAGCCAAAAGTCAAGAGACGTGAGAAAATGCCAAGACTCCGGTGCATCTGCATCCTTTCTCAAGAGCAAACGCCTCCACCTGAGCACAGGATCCAGTCACGTGACCGACTAATGATGTTCAAAGAGAGCTGACCTCCAACACATGAGGGATGCACCAGGGAAACAGCTATTTTTAACCTGAACGTGTCGTCTGAAAAACACAACACTCAGCGGGAAGAGACATCAGTCTGCATGTATGCACAAAACTGTGGGGTTTTTTAATTACTGGTTTGTATGCATCAGACAGACGCTGATGATGGTTCTGTCACTCCTTGCTGAGCTTTGAGTTTTTAAAGATGACAAGCCTAGAGTCTGGCGATGATAGAACTGAAGCTGTGTCAATCTTAAAAAATAAATAAAATAAAAAACAAGTGGAAACAAACATTAAGAGAGAAAAAAAAAAAGTATAAAGCCATTTTCAAGCAGCTTAAGCACTAAGTTTGCTAAAAGAAAAACTGAAATAATTACTAGTAAATGCTAAACTGACATATTAAACAAAAAAAGTAATAAAAATGACTAAATTGACAAACTTTAAATGAAAACAATGTAAGTAATAATATTAAATAAAAATAACTATTACTTTCTTTAAATATTTTATTAGCAGAAATTGAAATATTAAAAACTAAACCGACATTTAACAAAAATGTGTAAAAATAAAGGTTACACTTTATATTTAGATGTCCTTGTTACAGTGTAATTATAAATTTATGTACTAAGCAATGTTAATTAACTACATGTACTTACTATATGGTTAGGATTAGGTTTAGAGTTACTTGCATGCAATTATGCATAATTTATTGTTACTATAATAATAATAATAATAATAATAATAATAATAAGTACAGGATCTATAAAACCTAATTACAATGTGACAATATTTTAAATATTTTTTGACAATAGTAATAGTAATATTTCCCATTTTTAATATTTTATTTAGCAGTAATAAAGCTAAATGTAAATATTTTTAAAATATTAAAATTAATTAAATATTAACAGTAATTTAGTAATAAACAGTACTGAATCTAGAGTCAACTAGCATACTCTCATATATATATTAACCAAATAAACTAGTGATTCTTTGTCCTTTCTTATGTTAAAGTATTATTAACATTTCCTCCATAATCAAGTGTTCTAGAGTTTAAAACAAGTTGAAAATGAATTCACACCTTCATACACACATGTCCCGATCAAAGCCATGCATGCTGAGCTTTATGGTTACAGGATGTGACACAGGAAATGTCTCTTCAGCCCACACAACTACAATAAATCACTCTAAACCCTGATCAGAATGAGAGGAATGACCTTTGAGCTAGAAAAAGGAAGAAACTGAGCAAGACAAACAAATTGCACAAGTGATCAAACTTCATGCTGAAAAAGTTTCAGTGATTAATGTGCGAGTAATTGAAAGGGAAGCACTCTGTGTAGAATAAAAAGCAATAACCGAGAGTGACATCATTTCTCCAGTCTTAAAGAGCCAAAAATCAACATTCTGCCATTTAAGGAAATCCTACATGAGGGTGAATAAATGATTAGAGAAATGTCATTTTTGGGTGAACCCACAAAAAGGGAGATGGAAAAAAGGTCCTGTCAAAAAAACATCCCACGGTCCAAAGGAAATGAGCTCTGCAACTGTTTTCGGGTGTAGATGGAGAGGAAGTGTGGGACTCGGAAATTAAGTCTGAGAACATCTCGTTCATCAGCTTTACAAATGACTAAACGTTTTGCTGAAAACGTACACACCTTCAGGTCATCCAAAATGTGGGATTTGGAGAAATGCATCACTTGCTTAGCAGTGAATGGGTGCCGTCAGAATGAGAGTCCAAAGAGCTGATAAAAACATCACAATAATACACAAGTAATCCACACCACTTCAGTCCATCAGTTAAAGTCTTGAGAAGACAAAAGCTGAAACAAATCCATCATTAAGACATGTTAATTGTTAAACCGTTGCTTCAGGCTAAAATACAACTCCATAATCCATAACATCACTTCCTCCAGTGGAAAAAGTTCATCTGCTGTTCCTGCCTTAAATTCTGTAAATAATAAGGCAACTGACAGGAGTCAACAACAATAGTAAGAGTGTGATAAAATGTCAGGGCTGTTTTTCCCGTTACACAGACTATCTGGCAACACGTCTGCCAATTTTGTACCCGGTGACTTTGGCTTATTTTAAAGTGCACTATTTCTTCTGTGTTTTAGCTCTGGTTGAGGACCAGACCTTCACTAGAGCTGACTCACGAATGTGATTCAGACTCTCTCTGAAGGCTGCTTTCACTGAGGAAAGTGAGTCGGGTCGTATTAAACAGAGGCCTCACAGGGACAGAGGAAATCCAGTCTGCCAAAGGAGTCATCCGACAGAGACACAAACACAGAAAACAACCACCTGTAGCTATTAGCGACTGCGCATCAGATCAAGACCGCAACAGGTAATTCTGTCACCGAGTACTGCAGGCACTGTACAACAGGCTTGAAATACACCTCGGTGGGTTTCTGAGTGCTCGGAAACAGGCTAAATTAAATAATGTGGTTTCTCATCTAACACACACACACACACAGAAGAGAAATAGAAAGCAAAAAGAACAGAACCATATCAGGCCACGGCTGAGAATAATACAGAGACACATAAACTGTGCATTCTCTCTGACTCCGGCTCAAAGTTCAACTGAGACCAACCTGGCCTGTCAGCAGAAAGGAGATCAGAACTTTCCTGCCAGGAGGAATCGGATTTCTTGTTTGGTAACCGGAGAAGCCACTGCAGAGACTGTGTCTCTGGTCTGACAGACTTCAGCTGTTATTGTTATGATCTTATATTGTGATGCAGTGAACAATTAGCATCCCGGACTGGAATAATGCGCTAAAGAATATAAGACATATTATCAAACTGTAGTAATTAATAGGCCAGCATGATTTAGGAGATAAAGAGTCCATTTAAACAATTTTTTAAAAAGCTATTGTTATTTGTAGGGCCCTAAAATTGGATACATTTGTGATTATTCATAAATAAGGTAATAAAAAATTATAATAATACTAAAACTGTAAATATTTTTTACAAATAGATAATTACAACTGTACATTTTTATATTAATATTTAAAATATTTGTCAAATATTATTTTTTATTGCAATACTAATATTATTATTTTTTATTTTTTTTAAATAATAAAGACTAATATTTCTTTTTTTAATGAACAGTACAACTTTCAATTTGCAATACTAATGTTTGGGAAAGTGGTTGGCACAAGTCGCATTTTCCAGATTGTGATCATCTACCAATATGGCTAATTCTTCTTATTCTTATTATTGCTGCTGCTGCTACTACTAGTACTGAAAAAAAACATTTAACAAAAATGATGTCATTTTACAGCACAACTGTAAAAATTACAATAATAATGTGTAATATTTATTTTGGATTTTTTTATGCATTTAATCAAACTTTTGTTTTGCCAGAAAACCGAGCCGTTCTGAGATACTGGAAACACTGAATCACGAGCTGCTCACGTGTAAATGAACACAGAGCTTCACTCAGTCAAACATGCAGCGCACATGTTTATTTCATTAAATCATAGCCTTTTGCAAATTGATAATCACTCTAAGCCAATTCAAATTCTCTGTGTTACAATCATGTAGCCCTAGCAAAAAAAGAGTGAGGGGGGCATCTGGGACCTCCGTTGAGTGCACTAATTTGCTAAAATGCGGATTTCCCAACGCCAGCGTCCCATCACTGGAGAACATGGAACATTTGAAGCTCTGTGGATGTTCATTCCTCACATTCCCCATTGAAGAGCGAGCGACAGAAGCCCTCTGAACTCCCACTAGAGAGAGAGAGAGAGAGAGAGCTCCTCACAGCCCACACCAGGATGGAATGTGTCTCTTCAGCACTTACATAAACACACTCTCTCTCTGGGCTAATATTTACTGTGGAATGCACTAAAGCAGTGTTTGGAGGGTTCTGCGGGTCAAAGCTGCAGGTCAGAGTCTGTGGGCATTCAGCATCTGCACAACAGCTAATCTCACTGGATCAATCAGGTTTATCTGGAGTTTTATATATTCTAAAAGGATCACGAGTGGCATCTGTCCATGTAAAAGTTGCTATGGCACTGAACCACTGAGTGGTTTTTAACCAGCTGCTATGCAGTTGTTTGATGTCACTGCACACAAACAAAAAGTCTAAAATGACAGAAAGAAGATTAATCATATTAAGCACATCTAATGGAATATCAGCATACTGCATAACAAATGTAAAAAATAAAATTAAAATTTGCAATTTTCTCTTCTGCTTAACGAGGCTTCATTTATTTGCTCAAAAAAGCAAAAATAGTAGCTAATACTGTGAAACACTCTGATAGTAACACGCAAAGCTGGATTTTCAGCATCATTACTGCTGTTTTATTTACATTAATCCAATTTATTTGTATAATGCACTTCAGATAGGCAAGTTTTTACTTTAAATATATAACAGTTGTCTATAAGGAATTCCACTATAATTTATGCTAGTTTTACACACTTGTGTGACCTTAAAAACATTTACTTAAGTATATCAAATGTACTAAAGTTACACTAGACAAGTCTAGAAAGCAAGCCAGATGGAAATGCAGTCCTTTAAATACACATATAATATTAAAATGTGACTACATACATAAATGCAACTTGTCTGTGCTTTATTTATTTATTAGTTTTTTTCAGTCAACAATACATTTTTGACCCTGTGCAATATATGGTATTAGTGAACGCCTGCATAAACAAAAACCGCTAATCAGGCCACTTTTTAATGTATGCATGCCTCCTAATGTGGTGTGTGATGAACAGCTCAAGGGGAGAAAGTGAGAGAAAGAGAGAGAGAATGAAGTCAGACAGGTCGGTCCGGTCGGCCTGGTCTCCTGGTATTGTCGCTCTCTTCCTGTGTCTCCTGTAATGTTCTCATGCCCTTATAAGGCAACGCACACTCAGTTCTGTGACGCAATAGGCTGGCTGAAGCCCCGCCCCCTCCTGAACACACACACACAAAAGCCACACACACACCTGATCAAAGTTGCCACACCTTTTCCCGTCTCGCGCCCAAAAACGGCTCTCACTTCATACAAAGGAAAGTGTGTTTTTCAAAGTGAATGTTCGGCCTCGTCTATGTTTGTTTGTCCTTCGGGTGCAGGAATGTGAAATATGAGCCCACCCCCCTTAGCGGGACGCTTACAATGAGACAGCAGAAAAAAAGCAGACGGAAAACAGGCACCGGAGAAACTGCTGTTCACAAACTTCTGCCCAACTTCCTCTTCCTGTGTGATTACATCGGCCTATGCGGGACAAGACAGACAAGTTTGTGCAACACAGAAAGACGGTTGGACCATTCAGTCATTTCAGTAGAAATGCATAAACGCATGCATGCACGCACACACACACGCACACACATTCTTTTGAGTGAAATGTTGTTCTCATCAACTGAAAGTACACACATATTTTTAAAAAGTTAAACTAAATAAATGCATACATTTCAATTGAGTATGACATTCAAGAAAAAACAAAAACATGAGAAAAACCTTTTGTTAAAAAAAAACAAACAAAAAAACAAATATTATATATAAAAAAATTATTCAAATGACAAAAACATAATAAAAACACTAAAAACAAAAAGGATAAGGAAACATTTATATTAAATAAACGCAAACATACAACATCTTTGTCAATGGAAGATTTCAGGTTTACATTCAATTGAAGTTGAAGTACTAAAATTACAAAAAAAGTTCAATTAAAAATTTATTACATTTGATTTCAATTTTAGTAAAAACAATAAATAACAAAAACAACAAATTCACTAAAACTTCCCCCAAATTTTAAAATATCAAAATGGTTGGACGATTCACATCTTTCTGTATTTTTTTGCCAGTTCCTACTGCAACAAATCCAAAATGTTAATAAATATATTAAAATAAATAATTATTATGTATAATATATAAAAAAAATATATAAATACAAAAATGACAAATTGTAATTAAAAAGCAAAATATGAAAATCCTAAATATGAATTATTACAAAAAGTAATTTAAGTAGGAGTGCACAAAAAACGCACTGTTATTCGGATCATTATGGGTTCAGGCATGATTATTTTTCTTCTGTATAAACTATTTTCAATTGCCTAACCATAAAACTACCCCTCACACAAAACAACAGGCATTTTTCAATTTGCAACTTCCTTCCTTATGAAGGGACTGGTATTACTGTACTTGTGGGGACATTTGGTCCCTATAAATACCAGTTACACACCACACACACACACACACTAGACATTCCAGTGCAAACTGAGTCACTGTCCCACTCCTAAATCCGTTTGACACACACATACCGATGACGACTACTGACGGTCCATTCATCTACACTGACCGTGTTTATCCATATAAAGACACACAATCGCACACACACAAAGACATGATCATCTTTCACAATAGGTGTGTCAAGGCCTTTCCGTGCTATAAATTACTCAACAGTGTGTACTGAATCAGTCATGGTCTCACACACACACACACACACAAGCTATAAATGAAGACATGCATTTGCGTCAGAAGTAAACTGCAGTGGGTCCATCTTTCCTGTCAATGAAGTGGCTTTGCCCACATCTGTTTTTACACACTTCAATCGGTTGTGCGTGTGTGTGTTTCAGAGATGTGGTGGCACACCACATCACACACAAAAAACGAGATGTAATAGTACCAAAATGTCAAGTCACTACAAACAGCATGTAGTTTCATAAGCAAATATAAATAAATACTAACTTGCAACAACAAATAAATAAACATCTGAAACTTTAAATAATTTATATGAAATTAAAAAAACAAAACAAAACAAAAAAAAAAGTTTCTGAAACAAAAAGTGTTTAGTGGGTACGGAAAGATTTTTTAAAAAGAAAAACTGAAATATCCCATGGTCCTAAGTATTCAGACCCTTTGCTCAGTATTTAGTAGAAGCACCCTTTTGATC
>JAUMHE010000019.1:1924900-1936996 GCA_032359235.1 Enteromius mattozi
ATCTTTCCATTGATGTCTGGTTTGTTAGGATAGAATCTGAGGGTGCAAAAAAATCTAAATATTGATAAAATCAAGTTATCCAAATGAAGTTATTAGCAATGCATGTTACTAATTAAAAATTAAGATTTTATATATTTACAGTAATTTAATAATTCTAATTTAATCTAATTTGTGATTCTAATGATTTTTGGCATAAAAGAAAAATGGATAATTTTGACTCATACAATGTATTGTTGGCTATTGCTACATATGTACTAGTGCTACTGATGACTGCTTTTCTGCTTTTGGGTCACAAATATTAAACAATTCTATTAATTTGACTCATTACTGACCATCACAGATGGGACAGCACTGGTCTTCAGGCTGGATGGTGTGAGGACAGGAGAGCGCAGGACAGATCACCGGATCGCAGATCACTGTCTTCTTCTGCAGGGATTCGTACGCAAAATTAACCACAGTCACATAAATGATATGTAAAGTGTGTGTGTGTGTGTATGTGTGTGTGTGTGTGTGTTACCTGGCAGGTGCAGGTAAAGCAGGTGTTGTACTGAGGTGTCCACTGTGACCCATGTGCGTGATGCTCTCCCTCAAAGAAGCATGTGTGAGGGTCTTTCCTGAGCTCAGCTGGGTCACGGACAAATACGAGATCGTCAAACTCTGCCTCCTCGACCACTTCACCGCGGGAACCAAACTCACAGCTGTTAGGAACGTGAATCTGCAGAACAAAGATATGCGTTTAACACAAAGGATAAATTAAATTACTTTTCATTTAAAGTCTTAGTAGACAAAAAATATAAAAAATAAAACAGACTAGTATTAAAATAAGGTGCTGCATAATATCTAAATATAAAATAAAAGTATTTAGAAAATTCTAAAGATAAACAACGTTAAATGTATACTTATATATTTTTAGAATTTAAACTTTTCTGCAAATTTAGAAATTAATATATTGAATAAATACAAAAGATTTAACATGTATTACATATATTCATTTTCAAATTTAAAGTACTCTTATTGTGTTTACATATAATTTTGTGAAAGCATTGTATATTTATATATAAATATATAAGATAAAATTTTAAAGGTTCAGCAGCAAAAAAAGTTTCAAGGTGGAAATGAAAAATTGCTGTTAAAAATCTTTAGAAAAATTAAACATTGTTGTACTCACCCGTCCTCTTATTTCTCCTCTTGGATTCATTTTGGTGCTGACCTGAATATAAGCTGTGCCTTCGTCCAAATGCCTCAATAACTCAACACTAATATCTTTCAGCACACCCTGAGCCTGTAAGACACACAGAGAGACAGTTTGTGTAAATTTGTGCAAACAGGACAAGATGAACTCTTTAAGTTTAACCAGAATTAAATGCGTTTAACTTACAAATACCAAATGTAATACTGGTTTCAGCTCATTTGGGAGAACACCAGCTTTGTTTCATAAACAAACACTTTAAAGTATTTTAATAAATAACAGCAGAATCATGTTTGTCCGTTTCTGGCACGACTTTGCCGAAGCAGCCAAAGAAAACACACTTTTGTTGTGCTGCAATCACGCAGTTTACATTATCGCCGGGTGTAAACCATGCCAAATTGGGTTTAACTTTGAGTTTCTTGATTTGTTTACCTGTTGACCGTAGAAGCCAGTCAGAAGTCTCTTGTGATTGGTGGGTGAGTCGTCCATCTCGCCAATCTCAGCCAATCCGTGCAGGTGGGCATTGACGGAGGTGTCTTCACTCTTGCTGAGACCGTTAACGACGATCTCGTAATGAAGATGACACTGTTCATCCACCGAGACCCAGGCATGACCCGCCGCAGCTGTCTGAACCGGAGGAGACACGAACTGACCCGCCAGAGGAACCGGAAGCTCTGCGCAACAAACACAGTAGGTTTTCATTTAAAACAATTTATTAATAATCAAATTAAATGATCACAATTTAACTTTTACAGTAAGAGGCAAATTTTGCATCCTGTATTTTATTTTTTGCAATGCAACAAAATCTTTTATAATCAATATAAAAAACATCAATAAATGTTGAAACTTTTTTTATGTTATGACAATTTTTATTAATGTTATAATTTTTATATATAGCATTTTTTTTTTATTTTTAGAAATTTGCATTTATGTTAGATTGGTATTATTTATTTAAAATAGCTCATTTAAATAAATTTTATTTTCTTGTTTTAAACATGCATAAACGTGTGTGTATAAAGTGTGTTTTAAAGAAATAAAATTAATTTAAATGAGATATATTTTTTAAATAAATAATAAAACTAATCTAATATAAATGCAAATTAATAAATTGACTAATATTTTAAATACATATATGTAAAATATTTAAAATGTAAACCATTTATTATTATTATTACTGTAATTAATGTTGTTGTATTATTAATGTAAGAAATATATTTATTAAATAAAAGTAGCTAAACTAAAATGTAATACATTTTTATACATTTATATATATATATATATATATATATATATGCATTGCTGAACATATACATTTTTATAATAACAGTATTATTTTAAAAACACTATACATTTTTATGATTTTTTTTTGAACAAATAGATTTTATTTAATTGTTATTAATGTAAATGCTGTCTTGTGTGGAGGACGAGAAATGACTTAAGTATAAATAAAAAAAAATTAAGAAATTTAAAATAATTAAATGCTAAAAAATAAATGTAGAAATTACTTATGTATTTATTCATTTATTTATACTTAAAAGCAGAAATCATTAAATAAATAAATGTAGGAATACATAAATAAAAATAAATGAGTAAATAACTTCTGAGTCTCTCACCGTTTCGGCGTGCCTCCAGACCGTTGTATGGCAGCATGCGTATCTGTCCACGCAGTTCACTCTCCTGCTGCTCGGCCGTGGCGATGTTAATGAACAGTTCGTTCTGCAGCAGCATGTGAATGTGTCTGGCCTCAACTCGTCCGCAGCTTCCTATCGCTCGTCCGCTGCCACGCTCCTCGGCCGTCGTGAAGTCTGCAGTTATGTCGTACAGAACGCTGCGTTTACTGCGCCTCCGCGGCTTCATCTCGATCGTCATGCTGACCACGGAGCTGCTCAAACCCGCCAAAAGAACCTGCCCAGAACATCAGAGTGGTCAGAACACAGACCTGAACAAGACATGGAGTAATGAGGGAGTAGAGCGGAGCCGTTACCTGGTAGTCGAGCGAACCGTTGTGATGGAGCGTGAAAACGGCCGATCCCACGCCACCGGTCTTCCCAGGAGTCAGAGCAGAGCCGCTGGACATCACGCTTTGAAGAGCTGAAAGAGGAATAAACGTAATCATTTTTCAAACAAGTCAAACTGATCAAATATAGTAATAAATTTATAAATTTCCGAAAATGGCTTTTAAAAATAAAACCATTCGATGTAAATGTAGCAAAGTATAGCAGCAGCAGCAAAAAAAAGAAACAAAAATAGTTTTTGAAGTTAGAAAGAGTGTGCAAAAACAATGAAAAACAGAAATAGGTTTTTTTACTTGTAGTTTTTGTAGGTTAGAAAGATGGTTAAGAAAACTACAGAACCGCTGGACACTTTGAAGAACTGAGACATACATTTACACTTTTTCAGTATTTTGCTGCATAAAACTTTGACTAATATTAAATGTTAACTTAAACATGATGTCCTTAAATTTACAACATGAAATAAAACTGTTTGATGTAAATGTACAGTAGCAAAAACTGGTTTTGTAACTAAGAAGAGTGTGAAAAACAACATTTTGATTATTTTGTTACATAAATCTAATAGTGACTAACATTATGTGTTAACGTAGATGAAAACTGTCACAGAATGTACATCATTTCTGTGAATGATTTCCGAGTTTAATGCAAAAACGTTTTTTCTTTGTACTTGTAGTTTTTGTGGTTAAAAAGATGGTGAAAACTACTTTTTTATTGTTTTGGTGCATGAAATTTTGACATTATATGTTAACCTAAATGTAAAATTCCTTGTATTTTTTTTATATGATTAAGTAGTTTGACGTAAATGTTTTGTTTTTTTTGTAGTTACTTGTAGTTTAGAAATATAGTGGGAAAATATATTTCTATTGTTATGGCACATAAAACCTGGTCATGGATGGCATTTAAACCTACTTTAAAAATATTTAAATAATAAATAATGATAATATGACCTTTTTCAGATCAGATAAGGGTATTTGTAACAGAAACCTTATTTAAATTACTTGTATTTGTGCATGTGACAGATAGGGTGAGAAAACTAGGGAAAACTAAACCGAACGGAGAGTTTCGTGTGTGATTAGAGACTCGAACGAGGTCAAAGGTCACGGCTGGAGTGACGTCAACACCAGAGACGAGGCAAATCAGCAGACGAGCAGGTAAATAGAGAACGTTTCAGTGTGGAAGGAAAGAAAGGATGACCGAGGAGTAAACAGAGAGCGAGAGCGTTTAGGTTTGAATTCTTCACACATAACGTCAAGCTGTTAACAGTGCAGCTGGAATCAGACAGCAGAAGCAGAGCCAGCGCTGTGTGTGTGTGGACAAGAGAGGCCTCTCTCACACACACACACACACTCATTTCGCTCGACTAACATACGGAATGACCACGAAAACGATCCTGCAGCATTTAACCTCTGACCTCTGGCTGCATCGCTGTGCATTCCTGACCTCTTCACGATCGCGACCGTAATTATGAACGGGAAATCTCATTCTGGCATGAAAAATACCCGAGATGATTTGTGCATGACACAAAGATGAAATATAACACGGCGTAAATGGCGGGATAAAAACAGCCACAGCAGACAGGCAGATGTAGTTACTGATCTAATGTGAGATCGCAGCCCAAGCCTGCTGAGTTACTGAAAGATTACTAAACTAGCCTATGGAAGCCTAGCTGTTACATTTCAAATTAAACCTTTAATATTTACAACCAAACTTCCTGTTAAAGTGTTGCTTTGTCAAATTAAGTTCATTTATGTATTAATGGGGTAATTTATAAGGTAGTTAATGTTTCCTGTGTTTTATTGACTTTTTTTAAATTTATTTAAATTATAAGTATTTAAAAATGAATTATATATATATATATATATATATTTAACATTTAAATCGGATACAGATACATTTTTATATCAATATATTAATGCAGTTATAAAGTTATAATATTATACAGTTATAAAACTACACATAATTTAAATCAGATACAAATAAAAAAAAAAAAAAACAGAATTTGTCTACACAGGAAAGAAACCTGCAAATACTTTCATGGCTCTTTAAACTTAATTATGTATTAATGGTTTCATTTAAACCTGTATTTTTTTTGTAATTATTTAGTATTTTTTGTCTTATTTAACTGCGTGTCTATATATCTATATATACTATTATAACAAATAAATAAATATTAATACATTTTAAAATCAGCCATTTAATAAATGTATAGTATTTAAATCAGCGACAAATAAGTATTAATACATTTTAATATTATAAAATATTACACATTTATTATAAAAATATATCTAATTTAAATTCGAAAAACAAAGAAATAAATATTAATAAATTTGTCAGGACAGGAAAGTAAACAGTTCAAAGCCTTTGATGTCTTGACGCTGATTTATGTATTAACAGGGTGATTGTTGATGACTGGCTGCACTTACTGTCACATGATCTCTTGCCAGAAATGTATCCAGAGATCTGACGAGAGTTTTGACCTTCTGTTTCCACCGAGATCTGCAGCTGGCCACGCGACAGCCAGAAGAGTTCGCGACTGTTCAGATCGGCCAGGACTTCAGCGAAGTCAGAGTCCTACAGACACACAAATGCCATGCTCCTTAACTTACTCTGTTTCATTCATATTCATTTCGATCAGTAAAGGCATGTAAATGTGTGTTTTAACTCACGTCTGCAGTGATGTTTGCTCGTATTTCTCTCAGCAGATGTTGTCGATACATCAGTTTCACTCGGACTGGCACCTTAGCAGAGACTGAAAAAAAATGGAAAAAATTAAATTATTTAAATTATTAAATTATTTGTTTTTATTTTTAAAGGATTTATTTAATGTTAAAAAATATCTATATGAATATATATATATACAGAGAGAGAGAGAGAAAAAGAAAAAGAAATTATTATTATATTTTGCCCTTACAGCTCCCCTGAGGAACGAGTCCCTGCAGAATCAGGATGAAATGCAGATTGTTTTCTGTGTCGCTGAGCGTCAACATGGCGATTCCTCCCATCCCAGAATGCACCTCGTCAGACGTCAGGATCGCACTGAAAGTTTCTGTCAGACAAAGCGCAGGAAATGAGCCTAAACGTCCAAACACATCAAGCTACGACAGGAATCGAGTGTAAGGTTCAACACGCACCTGCAAACAACGCTCGGTGTTTGATGATCTTGCCCTGTATCTCTTCCTTCTTGTTGTCAGTGGTTGTCATGGAAACACGCAGCTGCTCCGCCTCCAGCTGACGCAGGTGAGACTTCGGCAGGTTCTTCCAAACGCCACAGATCTGAACATTGAACACATTTTAATATTATTCATGTTTGTTTCATTTTATTTTTATTAACTTGAATTACTATTGTTTATTTATTTTATTTTTTTTTATTAAATTTAAATATTTTTTTTACCTTATTTAACTTTATATATATATATATATATATATATATATATACACACACACACAGATCTAAACATTAAACACATTTTAATATTTTCCATTTTCATTTTAGTTTTGGTAAAATTTTAGTTTCTGTTGTTTCTTAGGTTTTCTTTTCTCCATCTTAATCATTTTTTATTAATATTTGTTTTATTTTATTTTAACTTTTTTAACTTTTATTATTATATTTTATATTTAACTTTATATTATATTTATTAATTCTTTTAAACAGATCTAAACATTAAACATATTTTAGTTAATTTATTTGTTTTTGTTGGTTCTTAGTTTTTTTACATGTTAAATATTTTTTATTAAAGCTTGTTTTATTTTATTTTCATTAACTTTAAATGCCTTTTTTCTTAATTAAATTATTTTCAATTTATATTTAACTTTGTTATATTTATATTTAGGATTTATTTTTATTTATTTATTTTTTTCACTGAACATTTAGTAACAAATGGTTTTTTTTTTCTGGTTTTAATTAACGATAATAACTCACCATGTCTGTATCGGCCCGCGGGACTCTGAACTCAAACGCCGTGTTTCCGTCTGAGTCCAGGAAGGTGATGAGGCTCGGCCGGTTCATCCTAAGAGACAAGCACAAGCGTAAAGTGAGCGATGGAGGATTGTGATTGGATGGGCATCATATCTGCTCAGGTGAGAGTGTTACCTCTGGAAGGTGATGGAGAAGGTCAGGCTCGTCCGGGTGAGAGTGAATCTGGCCCGAGCGACGCCGCTGGAGCTGGGCAGCCATGAGTTCATCACACCGGTGAGAAGAGCCACAAAATCTGTGCACATCAATCAGGTTAATCACACTGACCATCATTTAACATATTCGAAAGGAATGCATAGAAATGTGTAAACAATGCATAGTTTTTAGCAAACGATTGAAACTTTGCAAATGCTTTCAGACCCTCACAATGCACATAATTTATTCTTTTCATTATTTTTTAAGAGATATGACCATTTTAATAAACATTTCATGCTCGGGTCATTTTTGACCCGTGTATATATAGAGCATTTGGTGTAAAAAAATTAAATGCAAGCAAAATAGATTTTTTTTGTTTAAGAATCATTCAGTTATATTTATGTTGTTTTTTATTAAATAAATATTAGGGTTTTATGAATGTAAACTGTTTTTGAGCACTCTTTGGATGTGAATTCAAAGGAATTTAATTCAATTCGATTTAGACCAATTGGGCTAACACCGATAATTCTCAGATTATACGTTCATATAAATTTCATACAATGATACATTCAAATAAAAGTTTTCAACAGTATTGGTAAAAATATATATCAATTTTGCATCATAGTTTTTTCAGTGTGGTTCATGTGTAATTTGACATTTCTAGTTATAAGTGTGTTCTCACCGGTGGCGCTGTCTTGGTTGCTGTTCTCCTCAGAGCTGATGTAGGATCTGTCGTTGTAGGACTTGTGCAGGTCGTCATCTTTCTCCTGGAAGAACTCAAACAGAGACTCCGCCTCCTTTCTCCCTGAGTCTCCTGTAACCACGGAAACCGAGATGCATGATGTCAGAAAAATCGCAGAACGCACAGTAGAGCCAATGTTCTGCACAGACCGGCATCCATAAACATGAGTGCAATTACAGCGAAGCAGACCATCTATCCACACTCACTGCCATTTATCACTCCGTTTGTCTGCGAGGAACAGCGCTGGCCAAAACTTTCCGTCATTCCCTCACACTTTTTCCCGTATAACAGTGTGACGACATTCCAAAAGCACTGGACTGTTTCCATTTGTTCACCATTTGCAGAAACACACACTCACACACTCAGTCTGTATGTGCGTTACCTTTTGGGCATGTTTTGCAGCAGTGTCCTGGAAGCAAGACGGGATCGTCACAGGTCGGATCGGGACAGTCCTGTTTCATATTCCTGCAGCTCACCTTCCCAAACACCTTTCCTCGCCGGCTCCTCTGCTGCTCAAGAGAGAGAAACATGCTTTCAGATGGGCACATTTATTTATACAACTACAAACCGGCTTAACAGAAATAAACAGGAAAAGGCAACAATTATTAAGCAAATTTGATTCACCTTTAAGCAGCTCTACAGAAGATAATAGTCATATATTATTCAGTGCAGTTTGGTTTAATGTGGATTCAATTTAGTTTGCCAATAGTGCCAATGTTGCATCTTATATGGGGAGAAAAAAAATTTGAAATTTACAAAAATATATAAAAATGTTACATTTGTATAAAGTTTCAAAATCATTTAAAAATAATAATATTTAACAAACAGTATTTTAGTAACATTTTGTATCCTATATGGCAGTTTTTTAATATAAAAAAATATTCAAATAAAATATAACATTTGTATAAAATGATAAACAGTTTAAAAATTATATTTAAAAATAATTACTGACAATAATATACAATTTAAAATTAATGTTACATCCCATGTGACAAAAAATATATTAATATATATATATTTTTTAAGAATAATATTTAAAATGTTTCAAAAGATTTAAAATACCAGTAGGCTTATTTATATTTAAATGTAGATTTTTTTAAAATTATGAAATATTAATAGAATTTTTTAAAAGTATTTCAGCATATATTTTGCACATAAAATAATTTTTTTGGTCTACAGCATGTAAACACATGTTAGGAAATACAGTGTGTTTGACGTCTTACCGGTTCGCAATGACACATAACGCAGTGCATCACGCCGAATGGCTCTCCGAGATCTGGATGCCACGTGTCTTCCAGCGAATAAAAGCGGCCACCGAAGGAGCAACCTGATTGAGACAATAAACAAGAACAGCGTGAGGAGACCTCAAGACGTTTACTGAGACCCCGAGGACGGGAATGTGTACAAATCAGCTTCAAACAGCCCTTTCTGAGCCAAACCTTCAAGAACACCAACTACAACGAGCAGAGAATGATTTCTTCCCTCCTAACAAAATCACATTCAGCGCTGGTAACCAAAACATCTCCTTGGCTTTGTTTTGAAGAGAGAATGAGAGATTCGAGTAAATTTGCCGTTTATTGCATCTGGGATGAGGTCAGTGATCATCAGTTGAAGTTTAAGGCCTCCTTTTAAAAAGCCAGACTATTAAACAATTTATTGTTAAGCTAAACACTTTCAAAGACACGCACGTAAGCTGTCAGATACGGAGGTAAATCATCATAAATGTCTTCCACCGATGCCATTGCATCAAAGTCTCTGTGGTACTGTTTATCTGGTTCTTGGGAGAATCTTGGTGTCTGTTGTCTAAAACATTAGATGGTTGTCTAAAGAATTGGAGAACTTAAGATAGACTAACAGATAAACAGATAGACTAGCATCTTATGCACTCATTAAAACATTAAAATAAAGGTTCTGGTTGCTTTTAATATATGATATAGTTCTTTAAAATAGCATCTGGTGCTTTAAAGAGCTGAAGAACCATGGGTCATCGAAAACTTAATGAGCCTCCAGAGAACCATATAGCAGATCATGAACTCTTAACAGCCAAAAAGAGTCTTCAAAAGGACCACTGAAGAACCATTACAGCTATAAATATAAAATATAATGATTAAAAAACTATGTTCTTTAAAAACAACAGATGCATTCATGATTTTTGGAGCTTTTGGCTCTAAATGCAACCTAATTATGATCAAGTTTTTCTTTATAGGCAAAAAAATAATGGTTCTAATTGGAATTCAAATGGTTTTTACATTTGGTACTTTAAAGAGTCCAATAATGAACCATCAAAACCAACATTAAATCATTAAAACATCAGATGTATTGATGGTTTTTGAGTTATTTATGGCTTTTGGCTCTAGTTGCATTGAAGATTTTATCAAAAAATAATGGTTCAGGTTTAAATCAGTTGCTGCTTTGAAGAGTTGAAGAACCAATAATGATATTGCTCTTTGGAGATTCTTTCCAAAACATCCTAAAACGTCTTAATACATTATTAAAGCTCTTCAGATCAATAGTTTGTTATCTATCTTTAAAACACCAGATCGATTGATTGGTTATCTACAAAAAACTAGAAAATGAAGTTATTTGTGGAGGCTTTTGGCTCTAAATGCAACCAAAACCAAATTATTCTTAAATAAAAAAAGAGTTTTTCCCTCCATATGCAGTCATTACAACCAAATACTGTAAATATTCTTATTGGAATCCAATCGGGTTTTATGGCATCTGTGGCTTTGACGTTTTAAAGAACAGTAATGAAACATTAAAACATACATTAGAGCATTAAAACATCAGATGCATTGATGATTTTCTAAAGAAAAAGGTTGTTTTTGGAGGCTTTTGGCTTTTTTTAATAGAAAACCTGCATATTCTGATCAAAACAAGAGCTATCCTTCATATTTAGAGTGAATAAAACATCAAAATGATCAAAAATAAACGCTCTTATTGGAATCCAATCTTGTTTTACTGCATCTGGTGCTTTAAAGAGTTGAAGAACCAGTAAAGAAGCGTTTAAGCCTCCAAAGAATCGCATACAGTAGCATCTCATAAACGGCTGTAGATAAAGACCATGCGTAAGGTTCATGAGTTGAGGTTAACCGACTCTTACCGGACAAGCCTTTGGATATCATGGGCTCTCTCTCCGGTTGGATGGGTAACGCGGGTGTCTTGAGTCTCGAGCCCAGAGCCGAAGCGATGCAGACGCAGCCCAGAATCCACAGAACTCTCAGCGCCTCCATCCCTCAACAACTAAATAAATAAACAGTACCGTTCTCTCCCGAAGTAGCTCGGTTAATGTTAGTCGTTCTGCGCACGGTGTGTTATACAGACTCGAGTCCGCGAGGGTCCCGGTTTTATCCGGTGTTTGAGAGGAGGAGGGCGGAGGGGCGGGTCTTCAGAGCCCCGAAAACTTCACCTGCGAAGATCCAGCGTTTAACACATCCACCAACACTTTTGAACGATCTCAGGCACTTTACACAGTCCAGTGCTCTTTTATTCTTCCGCTTCCAATCAACGATTAGTTTCTCTTTCCTTCTTAAAAATACATGAAAATAGCATAATGGAGTCACAGTTATTATCAGTTATACTGATAATGATAAATATGTAGTTATAAACGAGCCAAGTGTTTATGTTTGTTAACATTTATTTAATTTAGTTTTTATAACAAGAGTACAATGTCTGCAATACATTTGATTTTATTTGTACTTTTTTGCCAAGTAGCCTAAATAGTAAACCACAAGCCTGTTGGGATAAATTAAAATTAAAAAAATCAATAAAATAATTGGCCTTTTATAACAAAAGTCCAATGTTTGCAATACATTTTATTTTATTAGAATTTTTGCCTGTTGGGATAAATTAAAATAAAACAAAGAAACAAACAAAAAAATATTTATTTTACAGCAAGAGTACAATGTTTGCAATATATATATATATATATATGTGAAATGGTTTGTATATTTGTTTTTCATTGAGAATCATATTTGATGCATCCGGCTGTTATTGATTACCGTCATAATTTTGAGATAAAAGCCAATGATTATGACAAGACAAT
>JAUMHE010000019.1:1959814-1986480 GCA_032359235.1 Enteromius mattozi
AAGCCTTTTATTGTTTTAATATTGATGATTTTGGCATACAGCTCATGAAAACCCAAAATTCCTATCTCAAAAAATTATCATATTTCATCCGACCAATAAAAGAAAAGTGCTTTTAATCCAAAAAAAGTCAACCTTGCACAATGTATTTTTGGCTATTGCTGTAAATATACCCCAGTGACTTAAGACTTAAGGTTTTGTGGTCCAGGGTCATACACAAACACAAACATACACACAAACTATACGTACGGTTTATGTCAGATTCGATCATATATTGACTAGTTGCATGTGTGCAGAAAGACATCAGATCAAGTTTAATGGCCTTGTGAAATGTTTTCTTGAAATTATAGAGGTTGAATGAAACTCTGAACATGCCTTCTTTATTTCTAACAGGTTTGCAGAGAGAAGCTTGTCCAAACCTAGTATGCCTGCCTACATAACATTTACATCATCATAATTGCATCAGATGCGAAGGCTGTTCCAAAAGGTAGGCAGCATAATCATATTGCCCTCTAAGATCCCTTATTTTGGGCAGCGTCACATGCATGCTCCACTGAGGAAAAGAGCATTCTATTGCATTTTGTTCAATGTAAAAAACTACATTTAAATATAAGATAAAATTGTATTCTGCCCATGTTTAATAGAATACTGCGTAATTGCTTTAGCAGCATGTAAATGTCAAGCTCTGTTGAAATCAGTTCTGAGTGTTGAGTGTTTCGAATCAGTGAGGATCCGTTTCATTTGGCTGTCTGTGCAGCAGCAGAGAGCGGGGTTTGAAACGGAGCCAGCGAGGTGATGTGAGGTAGTGACACAGGAGGAATGGAAGTCATTTGTGAGTCAATTGACTGACTGATTTTTAAGCAGTTTGTGTGGAAAAGCACGCTGTCACACACACACACACACACACTCTTCCACAGACTTGCTCTCAGAGAGAAAGAGAAAGAAAAACATGAGGTGTATTATTATTTTACCACTCAGAAAACAATTTTCCATGTTAGAATAATAGTGCAGTGATGAAAACCCTGAAATAACACAAATGGAAGTATGCGAGTGATGTACAGAAGTGAGCAAAACGTGACACAAATGAAACCTTTTTAGTTTGAAACTTCATGATGTGCATCCTGAGATGCTTTTAAACACATTTACGTTTAGACACACATGTGCACATGTTCATAAACGCACATTTAGAACTCTACGATGTGCGTCGTAAATGAGCTATGAATTGTGAAATGAACAAACTTGCTCAGACTCATGTCAGATTTGTAAAGCTTTACATTAAAACAAATATGCGTGAGTTAACAAAAGTCTCATTCAAACATGCGTACAGTACTACACACTGTACATTGTGTGTGTGTGTGTTATTGCCAGAAGAATTGCTTGGACCATCTCTCCAAGGAGACACACGGAATTCTCTCCTCTGCCAGATTCCCAGAAATACTGAACACACACACACACAAAGAGAGTGAGATATTCCCATTCCAGGTCTGCACAGCATTCCGATTTCATATTTTATTCCAAGTGTGAAAAGTAAACAGAATCGGAGCGCAGGTTACTTAAGTATAATTTCCTGAAATCCGTTCTTTATTATTCTGACTCTCGCAGACTGAAGGAATAACTCACCCTTGACCTGTGGACTGACTTTCTTCTGTGGAACACGAAAGGAGATGTTTAGCTGTATGTTCACGCTGCCGTCAAGCAAAGGCATTATACATAAAGATTTGAGGGCACAAATTTGGGTCTGTGCAGGTGTTACATGAATTTAAAAGACCTGGAGAGTTGTGTATTTTTCAGGATATGAGGTGCATTTTTCTATTATCTGAAACTTGCTGCGATTCATTACTTAACATGAAGCATGTAAAACATGTGCCACCCTCAATACAATGACTGAGGTGAGACCCTGGAGCAAGGCACTGTACCCCCAACTACTGCCCACTGCTCCTGGTGTGTGTGTGTGTGTTCACTAATCACTGCTGTGTGTGTGCACTTGGAGGGATGAGGGTTAAGTATGGGACATTATAATGTAATAATAAAAAAATGAAAATAATTGTAAATATCATATACGCACACACACATATATATATTGCATAAATACATACATTGCAAAAACAAAATAAAGTTTTTTTTAAATGTTCAAAAATCATGTTTTTATATTATGTTATCTTGTTTTTATTGTGTTAGCTGTATTTTTAGTTATTTTTTATCTTATTGAAACAAAATTACTACAGTTTGAAATGAATTGAAATGCACAATGAAAAAGCATGATTTTGGAAAACTGTTGAAAACTCTTCATATAGATATATATCTATATAAAGAGTTCAGATGCAAAAGCCTCTAAAAGCCATTTTGGTCAAAAATGAGATAACGATGCTAAGTGAATACCCTTCCCACATAGTATATGTTCATCAAGTATTTTCACCTCAAATGTGCTAAATACCAGCCTCAAGCCATAAGTACCAGTACTTACATAGAAACCTATACAAAGTAGGCGGAAAGAAATGCTAATTTTAAAGAAAAATGTCAGACTACTTAGAGGCTTTTGCATCTGAACTCTTCATATATATATATATATATATATATATATGTTTTTTAAAATTTTATATAGTTTTAATGTAATATTTTGTATTTTTAATATATCACAGTAAAATAAATATCTAAACTATATTATAAAAATGGTATTAAATTGTATATACAGTATATTAATGTTATTGTTACAGTAAATCTCAAAATGTATCATTTTGACTTTTTTTTCATAATTATGACTTATATGTCCTAATACATAACTATTATTATATATATTATAAACATGATTTTTTTTTTACATTTTCATGATTTCAACATTTTTGTTACAATTATGGCTTAGTATCTCAAACATTTTACAGTATTTTTTTTTTATTTACACCAAAGTGACTAATATGTTTTTTTTTTACAATTGTGAGAGAAATTTTATCCCCCTGTGACTTATTTAAAAAAAATAAAAAGTAATATGCACTTTTTAAAATATGTATTTTAAAAACTTAAAGGAAAACGCCAACGTTTTTTCATATTAAACAATGTTTTTCCTTCAACTTAGATGAGTTACTACATATCTCTCTTATCTCAGTGCGTGATGATATTACTGCACCGAGGTCGAAGTGCTGCGAAGTGCTCTTCCGCTATTCACTATAGTTATCTTTTTTTATCCGCGTAAAAAAATCATCACGTTTTATTTTGTGACCATACTTACTTGTGTAACTAATCATGTAACCGTCTTTAAATAGGGAAAACATGGAAGTGTTGGAGCTAAGCTAAACGCTAACATAGTGGCGCGCGCTAGAGCGATTAAGTGCATGCACTGAGACGGGAGAGATATGTATCAACTCGTATAAGTTGAGGGAAGAACATAGTTTAATATAGAAAAATGGTGACGTTTTCCTTTATTGTAATTTTTTGAGCTTATGCAGCTCCAGTCTCCTTCCGCTTTTATTGTTTAAAAATGGCAGCGTTAACGTTTGTCTTTTTGTTTTCCACAGAAAAAGACAGGCATGCTGGTTTGGAACGAGTTGAGAAATCGTGCATGGACAGTACGCCCATAAACATAACCATTGTAAAGCCGAACTGAAGGTATTGAAACAGTACAAACACATTCTGACAGCGCAGGAAATATTAAAGCTTACAGACAGCCAAGAGTCCTGCACTGGAGAGGAAGGGCGGCCTTCACTCTGTTCGTTTAGTCTGGAGGATCCTCAACATCGCTCCGCAGAGATTACTCAGTTTCAATGTGAAATATCTTGAGTGTGCGTTTGTGCGTGTAACGTCTCACACCATCCAGTTTGTGCTTCCTGCAGGGAAAAACGTCAGCTTTAATGTCCTGAAACCTGGAGAGTTTATTGTACCCAGGTGACTCTTTTTTTCTGTCCTTCTATCCATTTGTTTTTGTTCCTCTGTTCCAGAATGACTTTAACAGTCCAAGAGTTCAGAAGAATTATGTGTTTATATGTTGTGTGTAGTTGTGTCGTTTCAACATGACCCTAACAAACACCAAACAAACCACGAGGGGACGCACACCCCATATTCATATAACACATATCTGGCAGGACACCACTGGGACTTTTTTGTTATAGATTATGTTCAGAAAGAAATACTAGTGTACTGCATACGCCTGCTGGAAAAACAGACTAAACCAGTCTAAGCTGGTTTGCTGGTCTTCCTGCCTGACAAAATGTCATGGGGCCCCTATAAAACTAGCCAACCAGGCCAGCTAACACCAGAAAACTAACTTTAGTCTGCCTATAGGTACTGTTGTTTTTCTATATAAAATGTTAAATGAATAATATCACTATATATATATATATATATATATATATATATATATACTACCAGTCATAAGTTTGAAAACAGTAAGATTTTTAATATTTTTTTAAGATGTTTCTCATGTTTATCAAGGCTGCATTTATTTGATCAAAAAATACAACAGGAAAAAAAAGTAAATAAATATTTTACCATTTAAAATAATGGGTTTCTATTTTAATATATTTGTGTGATGCAAAGCTGAATTTCCATCAGACATTACTCCAGTCTAAGTGTCACATGATTCTTCAGAAATCAATGTAATATGCTGATTTATTATTAGAATTATCAATGTTGGCAAAGTTATGATGGGAAATATTTTTTAGAAACTGCAATACTTTTTTCAGGATTCTTTGATGAATAAAAAGTTTAAAAACATAGCATTTATTCAAAATATAAATCTTTTTCACAGGCATAAAAAAATAGAAAATTGTTATTTTACATCGCAATAATACATCTTTAAAAAATATAAAAAATCTTACTGTTTACAAACTTTTGACTGGTAGTGTATATATATATATACAATAGTCAACATTTGAAGTGGATCATAAAAGTTCACCAAAGTTGTACTAAGACAAGAATGGGTATTGCTTTTGGTTTTAGGACAACTTTGATGAAAGGTTTTGATCCACTTCAAATGTTGACTACTGTATATATATATATATATATATTATTGTGTTGCAATTTATTTTTAATATGATATATTACCTAAATTGTTACATTATATATCTTATGTATTATATGTAAGTACAATACAATTTATACTTTTTAATGCATAGTTGAAAATGGCAAAAAGTTTAAATTATGAGATAAGTCAGTTTTATAAGTTAAAAGGTTTTATGCTAGAATTATTTCATCATTTCATATTTTGTCATCATTTCATATTTTTATATCTCCATAATTTTGACTGATGTCAAAATTATTGACAGAAAATCGAAATTATGAGATAAAAAACGTAATAATGAGAAGTCATAATCATGACGGAGTCAAGGTTATAATAATACAATTTTTTTTGTGACTTAAAAAGTCATAATAATGATATAAAAGTGAAAATTATGAGATAAAATGTCAGTAATGACAAAAAGTCCAAATTATGAGATAAATACTCAGAATGATGTATATATACATATTTTTATCTCAGATTTCCACTCTTATGTCTTCATTATTATTCATAATTCATTGTTTTTCATGTGGCAGAAATGGCCTCCCCTAGTTTCACGTGTGTGTGTGTGTGTGTTTGAGGTGTGGTGTTGTTCTGGTACAGGTGGCTCATGTGCTGTGCGTATGATATATTTAGTGTATATTTGTGCTGTGGTTTGGTCTCCATCACTTCTCTCCTGATACAGTTACAAGGTCAGACATTCTCCCTCCCATCAGTGTTAGTATGTTACCAGGGCAATGAGAGCACAAACAGGCATGGGAAGGTTTAGGTTTCTCTTGAGGGGAACGCGGGACCCAAAATAACAAAATAAAACAGTGAACCCAGACCCTGGAGAGCCAGACTCTCCAGAACAGACCCACAAATCATCTTGTGGTTCACAGTGTCACCGGTCTGCTGGGTTCAACTTTGTTTTCTTTACTTTAAAACAATGTGAAATTAAAGTTTATTTATGCTCTTAATACATATTCCTGCTCTTTCAGCATAAGAACTTGTCCCACCTCTGAAGCCACATTACCAAGGCTGTGTGGGCTGTTGGGTAATGTTAACCAATAACAAGATAGTTATTTAGATATATTGTTTCAGCAAAAACACATCTAGGTCAGGCTCCATGGTTTAAAATCAATTCCTGTGCTAGTTTATTCCTCATTGAATATCCCCTTTCACTCTGAAATGTAATTTTAGAGAAAACATATTTAATAAATAATTGCTTTATAAATGTATTATATTAATATACAATATCATTATAAATTTGCTGTTGAATGTAAAAAATTAATTGGCTCAGACCTTGAGTGGTTTTAATAAGAAGATGTTTTGCATATCAAGTCACCCATAGGAAGGAAACATCACAAATTAGATTTCTTTAATATTTCATTATGTGCATAATTATCATAATAATGTTGAAATACAATAATATAATTTAATATTACATAGAATAGAATGTTATATTACTATAAAGTATTAAAATGTATTTTTAAATGATGTATTCTAAAAATATATATTCATTTTACAAAATAATTTTTAATAAATATTAAAAATGTATTTTATATTTATATTTTATATTTAATTAATAAAGTATTAATATTTATGTGAAAATATATTTTATAGAAATTGTATATCATAAGTTGCTATATATTTTTAATATACTTTATTATAGAATCTTTCATTTTATTTTATATTTATGTAACATATTTTTTATATAAAGTATTAATAATTTATTTCTGAAGTATTTATATTTATGTGAAAATATTATTTGATATAAATTGTAATAAATGTATCATAAAAATATATATTATTTTATTTATGATTTAAAAAATACACTATGTCCTATTAAGTTATATGGATTTTCTGCATCATAAATTGTCTCATTGTCTTTTGAGTGTTTTAGGGATATGAAGATTTTGAAAAATCACAAATCAGATTTTGAGAGAGCAAATATAACTTTATCTCTTGCTATTTTTTCTCCTTTTTTCCCACTGTAATCTCAAACGTGTCTCCTTTAGAAGTTCAGAAGAGACTCAAAAATGTCTCAGATCTTCACAGACTGTATGCCAACAACTCATTCATTTGTGTCTAACTCTATACCCCCCCCAGAAATGTTGGAAAAAACAAATCTGAGCCAAATGTGATACTTAAATCCAGCCTCAACTGAGAGCTCAACTCTGAGCGTTTAAACCAGGCCAGATCTAAAGAAGTGTGCCACTCTGTTCAGGTTTCTGAGCTACACAGATCTGTTTGTGTCTCCCGGATACGGACTGGTCTTTACGTTCCCTTTTCCTCTGGATCGTGTGCCATGCGGCCCTGGCAGAGGCTTCAAAGCTAACGCTAATGCTATTACTAGCTCAATAATGTGTACGTCTCAAAGTTAAAGTGCTGCGCTTCAGATATGGAGACCACGCTGAGCGAAACGTCTCAGTTATGCTCGGCGGCGTCTCAAGTTAACTGTCCGAGTTTAATATGCGTTCTCAAGGGAAAGGTCGAGTCTTAAGCACGTCTATTAATACACACACATTCAAAGACGGTCACACATGCACAGCGATGAAACCCAGAGAGAGGACAGCTGTTAGCTTTAGCTGCTGATCTCAGACCCTTATCATGACACCGAATACACACATATTTCCTCAGTGTTTTTCAAGCTGTTGTTGACACTAAGTCTTCCTTTGGCCAGAGTAAAAAGGGTTTGTCAGGCAATTTCATATTTTTATAGCAAAAAAAATTGATAAGGTATGTTAGGCCAGTAATTGATGATTTATCTTGTATTTTGTCATTGTTGTGCCACCGCTGAGGATGATGGGAAATGTAGTTGTCCCTGAGACCTGTGTTGTCATTATCACTATAGCAGTAATTTGGATAAATCTAAGTTATACAATCAATATTCACAACTGAAGCTGAATATATAAAACTGCATATATAAAAGAAAATATTAGAAATAAAATGGAGTAAGGATTCACTTCATTCAAAGAATGAACAACACCTCCCAGACTGTAAACAAATAACAGGATTTTTGAATTTGTAAATTAAATAAAAATAAATACAATTAAGATTATTGCAGATTATACTGCAGATGAGTTCTTTGTAATTATTTTGTGAAATTTATTAGCAATTTCTTGTGTGAATCTTTAAAGTAAAGCCATTTTTTTGTGCATTTTAAAACTTTTGTAATGTATATGTTGATATTGTGAACTATTTATCATGTTTTTTCCATTCCTTTTCAGCTCACCAAAGCTCCATTTATTTGATTTAAAATACAATAAAATCTGTAAAATTATGAAATATTATTACAATTTAAAATCACTGCTTTCTATGTGAAATATATTTTAAAATGTAATTTATTTTTGCGATCAAACCTGCATTTTCTGCATCATCAGTGTCACAAGATCCTTCAGAAATCATTCTAATTGGCTGATTTGCTGCTCATAATAATAATTAAAAAAATTGATTATCATCAAGGTTGAAAACAGTTGTGCTGCTTCATATTTTGGTGGAAACTGTGATACATTTAGTTTTTCAGGATTCACAGATGAATAAAAAGTTCTAAAGAACATCATTTATTTGAAATAGAATTTTTTGTAACCTTAGAAATGTCTTAATTTAATGCATCTTCAAATATAAGTATTAAAAAATAAAGAAAAATGTCATATTATAGAAGCAAAATGGTTGCAACCGCTGTGTGTGAGTATTTAATCACTGATGTTATTTGACCTTGATGTTCTGTTTCTTGTGTGTGTGTGTGTAAAGGTTTCTGGGTATTGTGTGAAGGGTTAAATTCCTCCAGCGTCTCTGGGCTCTGGCGTGAATGTCCTGTTTAATGTAAACACTGAAAGAACACACGGATGACAGCGTGATTAATGAAGGGGGATGGAGAGGGAAAAATGTGATGTGCAACAGAGTGATGATACGCAGTGAATTACAGCATGTGTGTGAGTTTGTTTAAACATTAAGCTCTATGAAACACACACAGCTCTCATCTCAGTCAGATATCGCAAACACACACACTCAAACACACACCGACATCCGTCACTCACAGACGGAGCAGGCTTGTGGTGTTTAGCCTGGCTGAGAAGCAGACACGTTCATCTGGTTTGATTGATCCGAACATACTTAAATGCTGAGAAAATATAAAACTATATCGGAAAGCTGCACAGCAGGTAAAAGCTGCTCCGAGGAAAACAAGCGTTTGGTGCAACTTTATGAGAAGGTTTGTGGAGGCATTTATAGTCTGTTACAGAAATATGAAACAAGCTGTAAACACTCATTACCAGAGAGACTATACAAACTCACAAAGAGCTCACTGTTCTCTGCTCTTCACTTTTGGAATCGCAACAGCTTTTTGCTGTGCATTACCATAGACAGATTGCTTTGTAAAAAGAGACATAAATTACATTTACGTTAAAGGAATCATTTACCCAAAAATTAAACTTTGCTGAAAATGTAAACACTTTCAGGCAAGAAAGTGGCATTGCCTCAGTGTCTTAGCAATGGATGCTCTGCAGTGAATGGGTGCCGTCAGAATGAGAGTCCTCACAGATGATTAAAAACAGCACAATAATCCACACCACTCCAGTCCATCAGTTAACATCTGGAGAAGACAAAAGCTGAAACAAATCCAGCATCAAGACATTTTTAACTTCAAACCATGGCTTCCAGTTAAAATGTGAATCTATAATAACACTTCCTCCAGTGAAAAAGTCCACCTCTTGTTGTCTCTCACATCAAAATCCAGCCACATAGTTGTTCAGAGCTGTTTTGGCTTGTAAACAGTGCTTGATCTGTGCAGATTTCTCTCCTGATTCAGACAATAACACTTTTTCACTGGAGGAAGTGTTATTATGGATTTTGGACTCATAGCCAGAAGCTGGAAGCAATGGTTTAAAGTTCAAAACATCTTAATGATAGATTTGTTTCTAACAAACACACAGTTTTTGTCTTCTGCAGACATTAACTGCTGGACTGGAGTTGTGTGGATTTTTGTGACGTTTTTATCAGCTCATTCTGACGGCACCCATTCACTGCAGAGCATCCATTGCTGAGACAATGATGCAATGCTACATTTCTCCAAATCTAATGAAGAAACAAACTCATCTACATCTTGGATGACCTAAAGGTGAATGAAATTGTATTAATTCCTAGCACCATTGACTTTCATTATACGCATTTAACTGCAAACACACAATTTTCTTAGTTCTATGAACTGAAAATATATCTTTTTTAAATGAGATTTCAGTTTTATTCAGTTTAATCCTGATTTGCAGCCTTGATTGTGTTGTGCTTTTCACCTTTTCACCTATTTTGAATTAGCGTTTATTTTATATCTTCAGTTTTCATGCTTTTTTGATTTATTTGATTATTTTCCATTTTTACCTTTAGTTGAATTGTTATAGTTTGCTTCTAGTACTTAAAGCTTATTTCTTTTAGTTGCCAAGGCAAGATTTGAAATTTTTCATTCACATGTTAAGTGTAACTTTTACATCTAATATATGTTTTATTGCCAGCCTTATTTCAATGAATGAAAAAAAGTTGTTAACAAGAAACACTCAGGTTGAGACCAGTATGATTAGCAGGCCTACAAATGGAAGGTTTTGCCAACCAAACAGCCATTTAATACAACAGCGCCACCTGCTGCTACTCTAATGACTCTCAGTTCAGTCCAACCACAATTTCTATTGTTTGGCAGCGAAACTTCACTGTTTTATTTTTGCTTATGTATTTTCCATCAAATAAGAATTGCTGTTATGCATCTATTTTAGTCAACTGAATACATATTTATAAACATCTCTTTTTAATTCTTACGGTATTTTTTACATTACTTCATTGTGCTCTATCAAAAAAAGTACCAAAAACTACTGTGGTAATACCATCTTTGTTTTAAACATGATACATTGGCAATTCCATGTTTTTTGGACATGTACAGTACCACAGCAGAACCAGAGTATTCCTAGAAGTATAATTAAATCATTCATGAGTCTTTTAATAATTCAAATATATGTACATACGTCTGAAACTTTTTTCTGAAGCTATTTTGTCTAGGCATGTACTGTCATTGAGTGGACTAAACAGTGACTCTTATTCCTGGAAATACATTTCTAAAGTGGGCTGAGGTTGTTAACTGTACCGTACGTTAGCTGTGGTTGTGGTTGTGTGTGTGGGCGTACGTGTGTTTTGGAGTTTGTTCAGTTCCCCAGTGGCCACTAACTCAGAAGAACCATAACGTTTCATCACTAACACGCCTGAGACATTTCCCCCATCTCTCTCTCTCTCTCTCTCTCGCTCTACCGCGGTAAAAACTCCCAGACTGTCAGCCAACTCCTCCGCCGCGCTTGTCCAGATCCGTGGAATGTGTGGTGTTGAAAGTGTGTGTGTGTGTGTTTTCCCTGGTGGGGTGATTGTGCTTAATTTTACATCCATTTGGCTTTTTCCTGGAGTCTTAATTCCTGTGCGCTCAGATTGGAGGTTATGAGCCCTGCAGCTGTGCAGAAACACACACACACACACACACACACACACACACATACACACATCCTCGCGTTATTAGGGAGGGCTCGTCTGAGGTCAAATAAGACTGAGAATTACTGGCACTCAACACACACACACAGAGTTTCCAGCGTGCTGCAGCTGTTCTCTGGGTTTGTGTGTCTCAGAGGTATTTTCCCATATTACAATAAGCCCATTAATGCAGCTTTTCCCCTCCATCTCTACCTCACTCTCTACTTCAGTGCCGTCTCTCTCTCACATCTGTGCTGTTTTGATTTCTCTCTGACGGTGAAGTATTACAGGACCGTCAGAGCACTGGAGCGCTTGAGTCTCATGAGGTGTTCGAGGGGTTATGATTGTGGGATTGAGACCCTAAAAACACGTTTAGGTAGAATTATTGTGCTTTTCTACCACAGACGTCTCGGAGTCTCCAGGAAAACTACACTGTAAAAAAAAAAATTTAGTTTTAACAAAAGAAATTTGGCAGCTGTGGAAAAATGAAAACATATTTACTGCCAAAAGATAGTCAGTTTTACAGTATAAAACTGTAATTTACAAACAAGAAAATTTAAACGTAAACCAGTAAATTCAACAACGCACACTGTTATTAAAATCTGTTTTGTACCTTTGACGTACTGACAACCACCATAATAATTCAGCTGGTGAAAGAGATAGCCACATGAAGAATCAAAGCTCATCACAATCAGCTTCACCACAAGCAGAAGTATTTATTAATATATAGAAGTTGTCATTCATGCAAACACAAAACACCATTATGATAACACAGAACACTTAAATAATGCACTAAACATTCATTACACAACAGAAGATGTAACATAAATCCCAAATGTGCAAAAATATAATTTAAGCAAAATACTTTCAAATGTGGAGTGTTATTTTATCATTTTACAGTTTTTGACTGTAAATTATACAATGATTTGTTCTATTTACTTATAAAAACCGCATTTTACTGTAAAACGACATTAATTTCTGGTTCCCTTTCAGTCAGTCACTATGACGTTACGTCATTGACTGACGTCATGGGATCCCGCCTGGGAGACCAATCGACTCTGATCTTTGGAGAAAAAACCAATGAGAATTGGCCAGTGGTTTTTGCATGCTTAGCCACTCCCCCGTACATATGGGTATATAAGATGGCGGCATGCAAACCACCATTAGTTTTCTGCTTCGGAGCCAATCTCCGAAGAAAAATATTTACCTGCTGTTTACCTGCTGTTCGAGATCCTCGGTCCAAGCATTCCTGCATTCTAGCGGAGAGACTGCACTGGGTGCACAATTGTGTGTGCGGCCCTCCCCTCGGCAGTCCCGGCCTAAAAGAGCAAATTTCTTATAGCTACACGGTCGCTAAGCATGTCCTCTGGGATGTCTTTTTGACCATGTGCTTCTGGATGCGGGAGTTTCCTCACCTCTGATGACGGCCACAATCACTGTCTTACTTGTCTGGGCCTCAGTCATGCTGAGACAGCTTTCGCGGATGGTTCATGCCCTCATTGCGATCGCATGTCCATGGCTTTGCCGAGATCATGGCTTTCTTTCATTAGAAGGCTAGCTTCATTTGCTACCCCTTCCAGTTCGGCGGGCCGTAAAGGCTCCTCTGCTGCATCGGCTAGTGGCTTGGCAGACCTAAGGGTGACAATCAGGAATAATCCGCTGGCCAAGTCCCCACGGACTCCTGATCTCCCAGTGCAAAGTCCCGTGGAGCTTCCGAAAGATGGCACCGGTTCATCCCACGACGAACCTAACGTCTCCTTTGGTGCCCCGGAAGAGGATGAGATGTCTCTCACTGCATCAGAGGAGGGCCTTTCATCAACATCAGCCGAAGAGGAAACTGAGCAGCCACCGCAGTGGGGGGAAAAGAATACGTACCTTTCTTCACGGAGGTTCATGAGGAGCTTACCAAATCATGGAAAGCACTATATACATCTAGGGCGCGGTTGAGCTCCTCCCTCCTCACTACCCTCGATGGCAGAGCGGCCAGGGGGTACGCGGAGATCCCCCAGGCAGAGCCAGCCACCTGGAGAAATCGCCCAGGTCTCCTGTCCAAAGCCTGTAAGCTGACTTCAGCTCTCACTGCCAAGGCCATGCCATGGCCATCCTGCAGGTTCACCAGGCCAAGGCACTAAAAGAACTGCACGAGGGTAGTTCTGACCAGAGGTTGATGCAGGAACTGCGCACGGCGACCAACTTTGCTCTCCGGGTGATAAAGGTCACGGCGCGGTCCCTCAGTCAGGTGATGTCCACCATGGTGGTCCAGGAGCACCATCTCTGGCTGAACCTGGTGCAGATGGGTGACGCCGACAAAGCGCGCTTTCTTGACTCACCCATCTCCCAGGGCGGCCTCTTCGGCGACACTGTCGAGAACTTTGCCCAGCAGTTCTCGGCAGTCCAGAAACAGACGGAGGCCATCAAACACATCTTGCCCTGGTGTGATGCCAAAGTGTCTGCTCGTTGCCGAGGGCGTCCCCTGGCGGCTTCCACACCTGCTACGCCCCCAGCAGCTCCGAAGGAGGGAACACTTCAGCAGGAGCATAGAGCCAGTCGCCGTAAAGGGGCGCAGCCCGTTTTAAATCTGGCCGCCGCTAAGTCTTCCCGAAAGACCGCGAAGCGGCCCTGAGACGGGCTGCCCAGAGATGAAGAAAATTGTTCTTCGGGGGACCTCAACATCTGCGTCCCCAGCCTCGGGGGAAGGCCGAGAGCCGTCTCTCTAGCTGTTGCCCACCCATTCACAGAAAGAGCAATTTTCTGAATCTCTGGGCCTCTATCGCCATGTTCAGGTTGTAAGCGCTGCCCTACTTCCTCACATTCAGGTTCATGGTTCCGTTTCACCACTGCGGAAAGGGGGAGAGCTAGTGTGTGCTGTTCACAGCAGCCCGTCTCTTTCCTCCTGGCTGCCCCACCATGGATATGTCGTTGACCGCTCCATTGATCTCACTTATTCGCAGACTGAGGGCCTGGCTTGCGCTCCCCAGTCCGTCTTGCTGGTTGATTCGGCTATGCGATTCAGTTCGCCAGGCACCCAGGTTCACAAGTGTCCATTTCACCTCCATTCATTCGGAGATGGATGCCTCTGTCCTGCGTGCGGAGATCGCAGTCCTGCTGGCGAAGGACGCGATCAAGCCTGTCCCTCCAGCCAAAATTAATTTGGGGTTTTACAGCCCCTATTTCATCGTACCCAAGAAGAACGGTGGGTTAAGGCGTGTCCTGAATCGGTTCCTTCATCAGCTTCCTCTCTTGCGTTCGACACCAGGATTGGTTTGTAGCCATCAACCTGAAGGACGCATACTTTCCCGTCTCGCTTCCATGAAGAGGATGGGAGACCTGCACGCATTCTCTGTCAGCGATTCGTGCCTTGAATTTGGTCCGGCCTACTCTCACGTTATCCTGAGATCCAGACCTGGTTATGTGCCCAAAGTTCACCCTACCCCCTTTCGAGATCAAGTGGTGAACTTGCAAGTGCTGCCCTCGGAGGAGGCAGACCCGACCCTCGAGTTGCTGTGTCCCATATGCGCTCTGCGCTTTTACGTGGAATGCACCTGGAGTTTCAGAAGCTCCGAGCAGCTCTTTGTTTGCTTCTGAGAACAGCAGAAAGGGAATGCTGTCTCCAAACAGAGGTTGGCCCATTGGGTGGTTGATGCCTTCACCTTGTCCGATAGAGGGCTTCCTTCACCCTCTTCGGATCTGGCGTCTTATCCCACATTTTTTTCCCACCGTGTTCCCCTTACTTTACTAAGACCTCTTCCACACAGGACCCTGTGTGCTCCGACCCCAACTCTTGCTACTGGTAAGAAAATCCAGGCACCCCTGCAGAGCCCGTTTACTGGCCTCCAGGGCATTGGGATGGTTACGTTTGAGCTTCCATTTGGCCTGACACGCTGTCCAGTCGCAGCCTGTCAGCATTTGGGCCTCCTATGTGATACAGTCCAGGTTATGGCTTTTTTCCATAGGGACCCCATGACGTCAGTCAATGACGTAACGTCATAGTGACTGACTGAAAGGGAACGTCTCGGTTACGTATATAACCCTCGTTCCCTGAAGGAGGGAACGGAGACGTTATGTCCCTCTTGCCACAAGGTTGGACTGCGCTGGGGAGTCGGTTGCGATTGGCTCCTCAGCAGAATGCTGAGGAGTGTACGGGGAGTGGTTAGGCATGCAAAAACCACTAGCCAATTTTCATTGGCTTTTTCTCCAAAGATCAGAGTCGATTGGTCTCCCAGGTGGGATCCCATGACGTCAGTCAATGACATAACGTCTCCGTTCCCTCCTTCAGGGAACAAGGGTTACATACGTAACCGAGATCTCTGTATATAGTATGGGAACTTTTTTACCTACTGTTTTTTATAAGATTTTACAGTTAAAATTTAAACTTACTTTTCTTTATGGTGTATGTCACAGAAACCATATTACTACATTAGTATTAAAAGTTGATATTTAAAAAAAATTATCAGAGGCTTCTGAATATTATTAAATAGATATATAGATAGACACACAGAGATAGAAAGAAAGAAAGAAAGAAAGAAAGACAGAAAGAAAGAAAGAAAGAAAAAGAAAGATGGATAAGAGACGGATAGATAGATAGATAGATAGATAGATAGATAGATAGATAGGAAAGGTGGATTAAACAGATAGATCGATAGATAGATAGATAGATAGATAGACAGATAAGCACTTTGTTAATTTGTAGTTAATCAAGAGGAGAAAAACCAAAGCTTTTTGACTCCCTTAAATCTACGTTCTTTTTCATGCGTACGCTTTCGCCATTCACGACGCCCCTTACGTCACGACGTGGCCGTAGTTGCCTCGGCAACCGCGCCAGCTTCACCGCTAATTCTCCACAACATTCCCTCAAGGGCTGCTGCACATCCATCTACCACACAAATGTCACGGATATCAATTATGTGTTTAACATCGAACACAAAGCGTGTTTTCAACCGTCTGCGCTCCGCGTAACAAGCGCTTATTTTATTTTGCAGAAGTAAATTCGCTTCATCTGTGAGAAATGGTGGTTAGCTTAGCCTAGCGTGCTAATCCTTCAGCAGAACTGGTCAAACTGTCAGAATCAGTCCGGAATTCATTTCAGTACACCGTAAGATGTTGTTTTCTTTTATTTATTGTCGTCATTATGTATTTACGGCGTTATATTTGTTTACTTTTGCGGTATATAAGTCAAAAATGCGCATGTGCTTAACATGTTTGTGTAACTTGTTAGACTGTAAGTTATTATTCTTGGGTTCAAATGCCATCCGTTTAATCTGTCAGTTCGCTAAACATGAAAAAAAGAAATACTCCAAAAGCACAAATATACGCTGCAGAAATCTCTAAACAATAAATGAAAATGTTTGCGTAAAATATTGATGCTTATCTTTACAATAAAGTTTTTGCATTGTGTGACATCTTAATTGTCTTAACTTATTACAGGCCTACATTGACAGGTGTCTGCCAGTCATATCATATGCAGTAAAATGAATGATTTTATCTGTTTTAATGCTATCATATACAGCACAGCTTTATTATATAGATTTATCATTTTTATTGTGAGAAAATGTGGAGGCTGACTATGATTTTTTCCTGAGTGCAGTTTTGTATGTCTTTTTTTTCCTCGGTTGGGACTTCTGTAGCTGATTTATGTGATTTTTAAACAGGAGAAAGATGCCGCCTGGGACTGACGACCCTCGTAAACTCTTCATCCTCACCACGGCGGGAAACTACTTCAGTCTGGAGACACCAGCGTCTCTGTCCACCTGCCGTCCTCTCGATAACTTCTTGGATGATGGCAATGAATTCCTGCTCACCGTCACCAGAAACGCAGATGAGCTGCAGTTCTCAAACAAGGTACTGAGAGTTACATACAGATTTGATGTATATTATACATCAATGTTTTTTGCTTGAAAGTCACACAACAAATAAAAAATATTTGCAAAAAATGTCTGCTAACTGACATTGTCAGTATATTTTCCATTTTGTTTTTCACTACTCCATTGCATGAACCAGTGTTATTTTAGTATTATTTAATTACTCATGTTATTTATTATCATTTTGAATCTACTTTTATTTTTATATATATTCTTTTTAATTTAATATTGTAATATATTTTTATATTTATTGCATTTTTTTTTATTAAATTATAAACTATACCTTTTTATAATTTTGTTTTTATAATTTTTATTGCTTTTTAATATTTTTATTTAGCTTTAACTTATTTTTATTTCAGTTTTAGTACTTCATTTAAGTTTCTACATTTCTGTATTTCATGTGTTTTCTTTTTTCTTAATCATTTCATCAGAACATGAACTATCATCAAGAAGATTCATATTAATGTTTAATCAAAAAAATTTTCACACTGTGTTCATGCTAGAAAGAATAATTTTTAAGCGTTCAATTATTTATACACCAATTTTCTAAATGAATAGCAATATTTATCTACATGTTTTTTTACAACATGATAATTTTATTGCTTGAAAAATGCTTATATTTTAAAAAATTAATGTGTAAAACAATAAATTAAAACTAATTTCAAAGCATGCTTCATTGAGCACCTTTTTGGAAATGAATCTTCATTTAGTGCTTTGAACTGATTAATTTACAATTAAAATAAAATCATTCAAAAATGAATTCATTTTCAGGTAATATGTTTGATACTGATTTATTTCGGAGACACAATCTTCAACATAATGGTCAAATAAAAGTGGCATTAAAATCACTACAGTATTACAGATAATTAGCATAATTTCTATTGCGAAATGTATATAATTTTCAATAAATCTACGAATGTTCAGTATATCACTGCATTCAGCAGCCAAACATTCTCCGAAAAGGAGAATAAAATGCTGAAGTATGGCTCATCTTGTCTCTGTGTAGCTGGAGAACATGGACGGTGACAGCAGGGTTCTGCTGTTCTTCAAGCCTCATCCGTGTGTGGTGTCCAAGGAGAACCTGCACCGATCCATCCTGGTGTCCTCCATGCTGGAGTCTCCCATCAGCACCCTGCACCAGTCTCTGAGACAGGTCTACGGCCCTGTTCTGCTGCAGGTCAGACACAGACACAGGTTCACATGGATGTGAGTTTGCTGTTGGGTTTGTAATGAATGTTTTCTGCAGGATGATAAATGGAGTCAATCGTTCGACTCGAAGCTTCAGTCTCTGCTCACAGATCTTGAAGTCGGGCTGGGCTCTGTACTCAGACACTCACACCCAAAGGATTCAGGGAAACGGGGTCATTCGGAGACGGATGTGTTGAGTAAGTTTTGAGATATCATGTTGATTTCAGCTTGTGTTTTAGTATATATTTCTAAACATACACATATTGTGTGCAGGTGTCATGACCCCTCTGGATGAGTTCAGCTTCTGGGCTGATGTCAGTCGCTCCGGACAGCAGAGCGGAGAGAGAGACAGAGCAGCACACTTCTCTGAACTCTTCGCAACTATAGAGAAGGTACATAATCGTGAGCTTTCATGATTTATATACTATTATAGTTTTTGTTATTGTTTTTAGTAGTTTTATGTGCATTTTTGTTTTTATTATTTCTATTTAGCTAGCTTTAATAAAATTTTTTCAACTTTTTATTTTGGTTTGTTGCCAAGTTAATATATTTATAGTTAATATAATATAATATATAATATATTTTATATGTTTTGTATTCCTATTTAGCTGTAATGTATATATTTTTTAAGGTTTTAGTACTTTTAGTACTTCAGCTTAAACTTACTTTAAGTATATTAAGTAATTACGTAATGTTAAGTAATTGTTATGTGCTTTTGTCATTTTAATTATTATTTAATATTTCTGTTTAGGTTTAATTTATATTAGTTTTAGTTTTAGTGATTTAGTGACTGTTTCTAAGGTAACAGTGATTTAAGTTTTTTAAAAGATTTTAAAATTGTAGTTTAGTTTTAGTAGGTTCAGTAATTTTCATTTTAGTTAGTTGCCAAGATAACATTTAATTAAGATAATTTTCTAAAAGTTTTTTGAGTAATTATGATCAGTGCTTTTGTCATTTTTATGACTTTTCAATATTTCTATTTAGCTTAATATTTAATAGTTTTATTAATTGTATTTTTTTTTTAGTTCCACTATGTTTTTTTTTTAAGATTATGTTTTCAGCTAATATTTATATTTTAATTTTATTTAAATTGTTTTAATTATTTTTTTTATTGTTTAGTTTAATAGTTTAATTAGAATATTTTAATATTTAGTTAACAATAACAACACAGGTGTCCATAAGCTTGCTGTTTACATCAACTTTACATCAAGCTGTTTTATGAGGAAACATTTAATATCAGGCTTAAAAACCAAGATCAAGTAACCCTATAAAATATCCTAACTGTTAATTGTGTTTTTTTTTTCAGGACTACAGTAATCTGGACAGTTTCAGTCTGGTGGAGGTACTGGACCTGATTGAAAGCACCCGTGAGACTGTAGATGACGTGTGGAAACAGAATGAGCACACCCCCTACCCAGAGACACGCATGATTCGACTCATGGATGTCATAGGTGCATACAACAGACACGGGGCCAGTTTTACTACACTGCAAAAAATGCTTTATAAGACTAGATTTTTTGTGTTGTTTCCAGCCAAAATATCTAAAAATTCTCAAATCAAGAAGGATTTTCTAGACAAGAAAAAATTATTGTCTTGTTTTCAGAAAAAACAAGCTAAAATTAAGTGACTTTTTACTTAAAATATGGAAAATAATCTGCCAATTGGGTAAGCAAAATAATCTTGTTTTCTGTTTGAAATAAGATTATTTTGCTTACCCCATTGGCAGATTATTTTGCTTGTTCTAAGCAAAAAGTCACTTAATTTTGACTTAAGTTTGAAAACAAGACAATATTTTTGTCTTGTCTAGAAAATTCTTCTTAATTTCAGAATTTTTAGATGTTTTGGCTGGAAACAAGACAAAAAATCTAGTCTTAGAAAGCTTTTTTTGCAGTGTAAACAGGGAAAATTAGCACTACAGCGCAATTCCAAAACAGTGCCGATGGGCATAGAAATTACTCCAGGTGATTTACTGACAACGCGCAAATTAAAGAACACAGATGCAGTAGCCTATTTCATTTGCATGATAACCAAGCAATCTACCAAGTGCAGCTGAAATTAGCATAGGGAATCGGATATGTTCAGATTGGCATAATGTGTTCTTCTGGCATTCCAAATAAATGAATACCTGTTGAAAAAATCTCCCTTCTATTAAGTGCTCTCTCTTCTCTGCAGTGCCTCCTCTTAGCAACAACAAATGCTCCTACAAATGTATATTCTATAAGGTCAGAAGCAAAAATACCTCTGTCCACGCATTTTCAGCGCTAATTCTTCACTGCGCATCTTTAATAAATCCAGAAAGTGCTGGTGCATGCTGTTAGTGAAACTGACCCATGGTTGATGATGATGCTTGACTTATTAATATATCCAAAAATATACAAAAGTACTAATGATGCTCTTGATTTATATGCATTTACAGGCGGAGCTCTCGGCAGGTTTGTACAGAGGAAGTTGAGTGCCCTGCGCTTGTGGGACGATCCATATTTCACAGTGAGGGAGGGGCTTAAAGGGGGCATGACTGCCTGTGAGCAGTGGGCGGCGGCCTGTGAACACCTGACAGGTCAGGTGTGGAAACGCTACACACCTCATCCTTGGAGCGGAGAGAAGCACCACCCACAGGGGCTGCAGAGCCTCGGCCAGCGGTTGGAGGAGGTCACACTGACGCCTGTCAATCATCTCATGCAGTTTGATCTAGTGCATTACCCCATAAGGTGTGTGTGTGTGTTTTAGGTGCTGCAGGTTCGATCGGAGTGTGAGAAACTGCAGCGGTTGTTATCTGGAGGGAAGCTGCAGGTTTCTGCTGCACGTGTGTATCAGCCTTTCACAGGACTCAACCCAATACACTACAACCCTTATACTGAGGTACACAAATGCACAGAATCTTCTCTATTATATTGAATATTTGATATGTCTCTCAGCCGTATCACTGTATATCTGTGTTCAGCCCTTATGGAGAGCTGCAGTGTCTCAGTTTGATCGACTCATCGCTCCAGCAGAACAGGAAGCAGCTGGAAAGCTCAAGACCTTCATAATAGATGCACAGGACAGTCCACAGCAGGTACCCACACTCAAACTAGTCTTGTTTATCCAGACATTTGACTTTTTGTCCTTATCACAGCTTATTCTAGCCAAGAGCTGCCCACTTAGACAGGAAGAGACAATCTTGACAGAGAGCGGGTGAATAGATGATACAACAAAAATAGACAAAATAAACCAAAATTATAGACAAAACAGTAAGACTTTTTGAGAATAAATAAATGCGGTTCTTAATATTTTCTATTAATCAAAGAATCCTGTAAATTAAAATATATCACAATTTCCACAAAAATATTGGGCCGCACAACTGTTTTCAACATTGATAATAATCAGAAATGTTTTTTGAGCAGCAAATCAGCCTATTCTGAAGGATCACATGACACTAAAGACTTGATCACAGGAATAATGATGTTTCAGAATGAATATTATTGTTTTTACTGTATTTTTAATCAAATACATGGAGTTCTTTCAAAAACAATAATTTCTTAATGACCCCAGACTTGTGAATGATAGTGTATTAGTAGATACACATAAATATTCGGTTGTTTACCAACAGACTTATAAACCTGTGCATCTTGACTTTTATACATTGCATAAATCTTCCAGTTAGACATAAGCATGCCAGTTTGCAAAAGCTTTTTCAGTTTTGATTTGCAGCATGCATTAGGCTGTCTGTGTGAAGTTGGTGGCTGAGAGCAGATGAACTCTCAGACATACAGGTGCGCACACAGCTGTACACTGTTGTTGTCTTGTCTCTGTTTCAGCTGCTGCAGGTGTTTCAGAAACACAGAGATCTGATCAAACGACCCACCATCAGCAAAGAACTGCAACCCGAGAGAGAAACTCTCCTCACACGACTGCTGGACTACAACAAGGGTCAGAGCAATACAATGCCTATTCACTTCCTCGCTCACTACTGTCTACGTAGGCAACATCCTAAATAAAACCTCTTAAACTACTGATTTGAAATGCTCAAATATACGAGATATAAGTCAGAATGCCCAGATTCGGAAGAGTGCTTCATGCTAGCGATGTTGTTGTTGTGCAGGACTGCAGGTAGATTTTGAAAGCCGATGTCACGGTGCTCCAGGAGAGAAAACTGGTCCTTTAGCAGGTCGAAACCTTCCCGAGGTCGTCAACAATATTGTGTGGGTCAGACAGCTGCTGCTTAAGGTGCAGACATACAGATGAACTAATATTTATTCACAGACAGCATTTAAAGAGCAGGTCAAATGGGTTTTTAAAAATAATATGTTTTGCAGTTTGTAACGTAGCTAAACAGTATAAACAGTCTGCAGTTGTTCAAAAAATTGCATGATAGATTAAGATATAAGGTTTACAGATCTTTTTTTTTAAATAATTGTGAAATCATTGACAAATTATTCTAATATTCAATGTATATTCTGAAAAAAAGTACAATGTTTTCTGACCTCAGAGGCATTTAAACCTGTTGTAGGGAAGTCCAGTACAATATTAGGACACTTTAAAAATCCATATGACCTGATTTTTAAATGAACCATTTGAAAGAACGCTGAAAGTGGTGAAGTAATTGAGTTGGTCATTAGCTACAGCAGCAGTATGTGTGTGCAGGTGGAGGACTCTCTGAAGATGGCGGACGCATTGCTCTCTGATCTGCCTGGGTTTCGACCACTGGTCCGTTTTTGTGATGAGTTGCAGGAGCAGATGAGATCATATGAACAAGAGCAGTTTGAAGACTGGACCAGAGACCTGCTGTCAGGACTCTCCGATCCCAAATCTGGAATTAGGTTAACACACACACACACACACACCAAACATGTCGACATACTTATAAGGGCATCCCGTAGACTTTTATTGCTCTATACTAAGACAACTCTCCATTTTTACAGAGTCATGTTGGTATTTTAAAGTTCTATTTAATGTGATATATTGTGCAATATGGCAACTTTTTATTTAACATGAATAAAAATTGACACAGGGTTGAAAATTTCATTGGTGAGAACTAAAAACGCAAGTCACATCATTGTTTCGGTCATATTTTTATTATTACATTTAGAAACATACATTTACAAATATTTTAAACATTAACTATAAACATGTATTTTTGCTCTCTTCATGGCTTAACAAATTCTTTAAATGTAGCAGTTTTCAGAACAAGGCTATAATTATTATTATTATTAACTAAAACCATAAAAAAATTACTACTTTAAACAGAAGAACTTGCTAATTTTTATAAAAAAAAAATATATAAAAATGATCTTAAATAAAATAAATTTCAGCTTTTTGCCAAGACAACATTTATCGCTTTTGTTTCATTTAAGTACTAAAATAACTAAAATTGGTTAAACTATAGCTAATAAATATATGAATAAATACTATATTGACAGTAAAAAAACAATTCAAATTGGCAAAGACATATAGTAGAAATACTAAACTTAGCTAAAATTTAAGTGAAAACAAATGATTAATTCAGTTAACTGAATTATAAGTCACTTTGGACTATAAGATGAGATAAAAATGTGACTTGTATTCTAAAAAAAAAAAAGTCACACATGTCTAAAAACTTCCATAATAAGTAGTGTAAAAAGCATGTCTTTGTTATTTTTTACTAAGTTTTCATTTACTGTGATGTGTTGGTTGAAGGTTCTTCGTTAAGGTCTGTTGACAGGTGAGCATCCTCACAGATCTGTCCTGTACATGTGTAGTTTGCAGGCCAGTAATCGTGTCATGGAGTTGGATCACATGGATGGTAAGCTGAAGATCCAGTACTCGGACAGGCTGGTGAGTTTACTCAGAGAGGTGCGGCAGCTCTCTGCTCTGGGCTTCACAATCCCCGCCAAGATACAGCAGGCCACAAACATCGCAGACAAGTTCTACAGGCAGGCCGTCATCCTCAAACAGGTGTGTGAACACACTCATACATGCGGGGAGTAAATACCTAAAAGTAGCAGCTTGACTACTAACAGAACTACATTTTTACATATATTGACATTTCCATACAGTGTTCTATTCTAGAGTGTTCTCTCTTTTAGGAACAATAGGAAGTTAGATTCAGAATCCGTTTTGTACAGATCAGTGATTTGAATCACTGATTCATAATGCTGTCAAATGACAAATCGTGATTTATATATTAATTGCGATTTATCGCATTCAAAATAAAAGTTTTAATATATAAACAACATATTTTTCTTAAATATGCATGCACGTGTGTATTTATATATACATAATAAATATACACAGCACACATACATATATTGTGTAAACAAAAACTTTTATTTTGAATGCTATTAATCGTGGTTAATCGTTTGACAGCACTAATATATATAAATTAGAAATATACACATATTATATAAACAAAAACATATTTGGGTTGCAATTAATCATTTGACAGCACTACTGATTCATTCGAGTCAAGAATATAATTCACACAAAATAAATATTTCTCTCACTAACCCTAACCCTAACTGACTTTCTAAGTCAGTTATACAGTCTGATAAATTTAAAGTTAATAGCTACTGTAGCTAGTTATCTTTTTTGTTAAAATGTGACTGTAGTTTAACAGCTTTACATTTTTATTAGCCTGTAGTTTAGCAAACTAAAGTAGTTTCCACCATACTGTATTTTTAAATATAAATTTGCATTACATCAAAGCAATATTATATGTAGACATGTGTTGTGTGTGTGTTTATATGTGTGTTTAACAGGTGGCTCATTTCTACAACACCATTGATCAGCAGATGATCCCTTCTCAGCGACCCATGATGCTCGGCTGTGCTCTGGCATTTGAACAAGTCATAAAGGTAACTCTTCTATCCTGCTGCTGTGAAACTGTATTTTACAGTATTTTACACAGATACGGTATTGTTAAAAAATTTGAGGTGGACAAGATTAGACTGAGGTAGATAGAAAGACTGCATTTATTTAATGAAAAATACAGTAAAATCAGTAACACTGTGAATTTTTTTTTTCGATTCAGAATAACAGTAACACTTTTTTTACGAGTACACCTATTAACTACTGATTAGCATGCATGTTACTAGAATATTAGCCATTTATTAGTGCTTTTATTGATTTTTATTTTTCTGAATTCTTTGATGTGTAGAAATTTCAAAAGAACAGCATTTATTTGAAATAGAAATGTTTCATAATATTATAAGCGTCTTTACTATCATTTCTGATCAATTTTAATGCATCCTTACTGAAAAGTAATATTAATTTCTTTCAAATAAAAAAAAGTCACTCTTACTGTGTTTTGAATGCCATAGTATAATAAACTTGACTTTGCATCATCTGTTTGTTGTGTGATATTTGTTTTGCAGCAGAATCCGCGGTCTCAGTCTCATGATGAAAGCGGAAAACTCCAGATCACTTGGGAGAATCCTAAAGAGCTGGAGCAGTACATCAGTAAACTGCAGAACGCCGCAGAGAGACTCTCCACAGAGAATCGCAAACTCAGGAAGTGGCACTCTGATTTCACTGACAAGGTGATCTTCCTCTCTCCTCTTCCTCAGACCTTCAGCCTGACACCTTGTTCTGACCATTCGGAGTGTCAAGACACAAATTCAATTTACTGTGGAAGAGCCAATGTGTGTGTGTTTTATAGGTGGTGGGCCTGATGGGAGTGGATCTCCTACGTCAGCAGCAGAGATGGAAAGATGGTCTTCAGGATCTCAGGACTGGATTTGCCACACTAGAGTCTCAGGTGATCATGATTCTTCTTCCTCTGCACAAATGCTGTCTCGCTGTCTGCACAAGTGTTTACAGAAATGTTGCTCCACACTGCAACCCCCCTGAGTTTGGGTCATTTGTAATATGTATTTGAGAACCTGACTGCCAGCTTTTGACCAAAAGTAATGTTCAAAAGTTTAAATTCAGAAAGATTTTTGTTTTTGATACTTTTATTCAGTAAAGACACAATAAATTGGACAATGGTGACAGTAAAGACATTTATAATGTTAGAAATATTTATATTTTGAGTAGCATATTTTTTCTTAAGCAACATATTACAATGATTTTTGAAAGATCACGTGACACTGAAGACTGGAGTAATTATGCTGAATCTATCTTTCTATCTATCTATCTATCTATCTATCATCTTCACGGTGGATTCCAGTAATGTTAGAATATTAGAACAAAAAGGGAAT